>PQWD01010258.1:0-64126 GCA_019425675.1 Leucinodes orbonalis
GGTTAAATTAGTATATCATGGTTTTATCAGCAGTACCGATCACGCAATAACTTATTTCTTCGTTGCTCACAGAGCTTCAAATTAGCTAGAACACTCAACATGCTCCTGTTTTTAAAGTGACTCGAGATGATGATGTAGACTATTATTAACATTTATTTCGGATACTCATTATTGCTTCTATTTCATCAAACTGGATCTATCAATATAAGTTTTTATACTGTTGCCAAAATTAGCTCTGTTAAGTGGCTTAAATTATTCATCCGGACCAAGTTCATTTTATGAGATCTTTTGTTTGGTTTAAAAGAAGAGTAGCATGGCCATTTGTAAACTATGCTATATTATCAGGGCAGAGATACGTTAAGCGCCAAAAGCTCTTAAAAATGTTTCGTCATACTGGTTGACCTTATTCCTATTCAGTTATTTACTGGACTTTCTGAAGTGTTTAAGGAGTGACCTGTACGAGTAAATTGGTCACCGCGCCCTCCGTTCTGTGAATTAATGATCTCTTTTCGTTACATGTGTGACGAAGAGTTACATGTGTGGTGGATTAAGGCGGGTCGTGTGTGTGTGTGTGCAGCTGGAGGCGCGCGTGGTGGCGGGCGTGCAGGTGGTGCAGTGCGCGGCGGGCGCGGCGGGCGGGCGGCGGGCGGGGCGCGCGCGCTGCGGCGGCGCTGCTGGCGCGCTGCGTCCCGCTGGGCGCCGCACGCCGCCGCCGCATACCTCCGCCTCGCACCCGCGCTGCTGCCCGCGCGCGCGCCCCTCACACACACCGTGCCGCACGTCACGCTCAGGTACGCTGGCGGCGGTGCAACGCCCGCACCCACCTCATGACCACTACACACTCTGCAAAAATAACATCGTATCAGCCCATACATGGTCATACGTCCACACCGAGGATCACGGGCCTACCCGTAAAAATGTTAAGGCATTAGTCGTCCACGCGGGCCCAGTGCGAGTAGACCGGCTTTAAATTTCTTCGCAGAGGTTTCCTCGCGATGTTTTCCTTCACCGTGAGAGCATCGATAATACACATTTAATTTCGAAAAATCAAAAACACATTTCTCTTCCACTACACTAAAAATAAGTCACACCCCGTGTTTACTGGAGTCTTCGATGGTATAATAAAAGATCGTGAAGTTGAAATTACAGACGTTCATAAATTGATCTTAAACTAGGATAACGAGCGCGCGCTCGTAAGTCTTGGCCGCGAATTTCCTGACCAGTTCCCGGAGACCTCGCCTCTCGCGCATGCACGCCCCACACGTTCCAGCGGAGACACCCCGTATCTTCCATGCCCAACATGGAAAACATCTAAATAGAACGGCTAAATTGCCAGAAGCCGTTTTAATTACATATGCTTGCTTGTTTGTGTTCTTCAAACAACAGTTTTTGCTTCAACAGTAATGAAAAATTTTAACAACAAATTACTTTTTTTTTATATATAAGCCATGATTGGTTAATATTTAAAAAAAAGTAAATTATTTGGTGCGCCATTAAAAACTATCTGAATTAACATTTTAACAAATATATCTGCTGTATTAAACCATCTTTTACAAACAATAAACGGCGATCCGTATTGTTCAGACTGCACAAGCCGCAGTGCGACCTGGACCCCAACTGGGAGGAGGAGGACCTGGTGAAGGCGACGACGCGCACCATCCACATGGTGCACGCGGCCACCGTTGGCGCCGAAAATACTGACAACAACTACTTCACGGGGCCCGCATTCTGCTACGTGTTCCCGCTATTGAAAGAAGGTAAATGACAAGTTCGATGATTGATCGTTCACTTTGCTTGCACTATGAGAATGCATTTAGAGCTCATGTCTATTTGGTGTAAAAGAAGACTGCTTGAATATCTAGCCAATACCGCCTGACAAACCTGATTACGTTAAACTTGATTTTCTAATTTATTGCATAGAACTTATTGCACTTAGATAAAAATTATGGATTTTTAAATGAAGTAAAGTCTTTCAAACCAGCGGTGGAAGTAGCTTTATTAAAATCCAATAGCATTAATATTTTATGAAAAATGCAATTACATTAAACCTGAACATAGGTTATTTCGTTAAATCTAGAATGGGGAAAAATAACAATCTACTGGATACAATTACACATGATATTTATCTCATCATAACTGAGGCTACTAAACGCTTATCGCGTCAAGTGTAATGGCCGGTGTTATATTTGTATTTACATGAGTTACCCCGATCCAAGTTAGGATCCTTTGTCGAAGGTGTGTGCTGTCGAACATATGATTTGTCGATAGTGGCGTGCACTCCATATATGCAAATATGCAGTGCATACTCTGTGCGCCCAGACAACCCGGACAATTGCCACTAAATTAAATGGTTCCCTCTTATTCACCCATTTCCTCTACAGATTTGAAACCATAGACGATCTGCTGTCATCAACAGCACATCAATCATCATCATCATTACAACCTAGAAAGTCCACTGCTGAACGAAGGCCTCCCCTAATGATTTCCACGCGGACCGATCCCTTGCAGTTGACATCCATCTGCTACCCCACCTTAACCAGATCATCAGACCATCTGGTTGGGGGTCGGCCTACGCCTTCGTTTTCCGTTACGCGGACGCCACTCGAGAACCTTTCCGCCCCATCGGCCATCGGTTCTACGCACTATGTGCCCTGCCCACTGTCAACTTGCTTATCCTGTGGGCTATGTCGGTCACTCTAGTTCTGCTACGGATATCCGTGTTCCGGATCTTATCGCGTAGGGAAACACCTAACATAGCCTTTCCATAGCACGTTGAGCAACTTTAAGCCTATTCAAGAGGCCCTTAGTGAGCGACCACGTTTCGCTTCCGTATGTCATAACTGGCAACACACACTGGTCAAAGACCTTCGTCTTCAGACACTGAGGTATTTTGGACGAAAGATCTCCCTTAACTTCCCGAACGCTGCCCATCCTAATTGGATTCGATGCGAAACCTCCTGTTCGAAGTTGGACCTACCCATTTGAACTACTTGTCCCAGGTACACATATTCGTCTACAACTTCGAGTTCAGAACTTCCAACTGATATTGGTATGGGCACAACATGGATATTAGACATGACTTTCGTCTTGTCCATGTTCATTTAAGACCCACCTGTTGCGAAGCTCTGTTAAGGTATTGAACATAGTACCTAAATCCTCCATGGATTCTGCCATGATATGACTAAAATGTAGATTAAATTAATAAATATCCACCGACATTCACACAGCGCCATCTAGCTCCAAGTTAAGCGTGAAGCCTATATTATGGGTACTAAACAACGGATAAACATACTTACATATTTTTTTTTTGTAAATACATACATATTATATTTATACATAGAAAACACCCAGACCATTACAAACATGCACACAAATGTTTGTACTGCCCGGAGATCGAACCCGGAACCCATGGTGTTGCAGTCGACCTCTCAACCGCAACACCAAAAGGGTCGTAAAAAATATTTATTGTTTTTGCGATTAGTGTCACTTATTTTGCATACACATACAATCTCTGTGCACGCCACTGTTTCTCGAAGTAGTGTGCTTTCGATATTGAGAATTAAAGTCATTGCAGAGTAGTAACGGTGTGTTGTATGGTGCAGGTCTATCGATGAGTGCAGTCCGCTCGGACGAGGCGACGGCGCTGGCGGCGCTGGCGGTGGTACAGCAGCACGGCTCCCTCATGTCCTCTACCCCGATGCTGCAGCCCGCACTGTTCCCCATCGACCGCATGTTCAGCCTGCTCGTCAGTCTCATCGGTAAGTACACACCACTGTTGTGCTCGCTATGGCTAGTTTACATCGATGGTATTTTGATTAATCACAACTCAGTTCTACTTCTCACCTATTTCTCAATTCTTTATTGCATACGACATGAAGTTAAGAGGTAAACATTTTTAATAACAGTTCGCATGTGGACCCTGAAGGGCACAGCAACAATATATTTTACTTTTTAAAACATTCACAAAATATGTTGTACATGCAAGATAATAAATTCAAAATTAAATTTACGAATATATTTAAGAGTAACTGTTATTAATTAGTAATAATATCCAAGTGCATAAAAATAATAATATATGTATTGATTATACCTTCATGACTGATTATTTATATTTGAGTATGTTCGGAACGGACACCTATGTATTTTGCAATGGTTGTGTGACGTAGCACGCGCCGTAACTAGGCCACAGCCATCGCTTTTATATAATTTCTTTCGCCATTTACATTTCGCCGTCGGACAAACGCGAGCACTCATAAACATTCCATTTCATCCAACATTTAACAGTTACATTTAACATTTGTGGAACTTTCAATATATTTTAGAATATCATAACAAACTCTCTTTCATTCAACATTCACCCCCAAAGCTCAGGCCACTACAGAGTATTTATTTCATGTCGTCCAATCCGCACTGGGCCCGCGTGGACGACTAAGGCCTATACACCCACGTACGGGTACGCTCGTGCCCCTCGGTGGGGACGTTTCATGACCTGATGATGATGATGATTTATTTCAACAGTAATTATAGTTAATGTACACTTCCTCATAAATCGTTACTAAGAACAACCACTAGCTGGACGCTTGACCTCGAATGCCCGTCAGCCTTTCATCGAGTCTCCCACCTTAACAATAACTGTTAAGGTGGAAAGGTTATTTAATAGAGTTGACAGAAGGTCTTGATTGGTTGTCGTGCTAACGTGTAATTGGCTGTTGCTACTGTCAAATGATGGCTGGGTTACCAGCACTAAGATATAACTATTCTTCAAACCTAAAAATAATTATAACTCAAATCTTATTTAAACACAATAAATTACTAATACACACTTTATAGGGCGCGGTGTGAATTTTCAGCTTTCATCAATATTATGTTAGTTAAGAGACATAACATATTTCCACGAATCAGCGATTAAAAAAGTCACTGCCTGTTCACGAGTTCTGGAGTGGAGATCACGCCTTGGCAAGTGAAGCGTAGGGTCCTCGCACCGTTTCTTGTCCGGTGAAGCAACCCGCGACCAAAAACGAAATGTCCTTTCAAAAAAAAAACGCTCGGACCGATACACTGACGATTTGCAAATGGTCGTTGGTGGAGGCTAAATCAGGAAAGCGGAAGACCGGTATATCTGGAAACCTGTGTCCATCAGCAGACTGAGATAGTTTGGCGAGGGGGGACACATTTCGGTGTCACATAATTAAAATTAAAAAGCATTTACTTGCGGAACGATGAAATTCACAACTATTTACAAGCTAGAACGGTTGCCCGTTTCCGTAAAAGTTATAAAGAGCGCCTTATTGCACATCCCAACCTCTTGGCTCAAACCCTCTTAGATGAGTCACGGAGTGTATTTCGCTTGCGTAGGAACCTTAATATTCTTCCAATCTAGGAGCTGCATTGGCACTGGCCAATAGCAGTTTAAAAGTTATGATATCCCTCACCATATCTGCTTATGGTTAAGGCTGATCGCAGATAATAATAAAAAATGCCCATACTGAGTTTTATGCCGGATTCTTCTCAGTATAGGGTGTATTCCGAACCAATGGTAGCTTCATTTGACATTTATACATGCCTTCCTTAAGATAGTTTGGCGAGAAGGGTGCATTTCAGTGCGTGTGAGTGACTGTTCCCGTGTTTGTTAGGCACGTGTTCGGGTCGAGTGCTGTCGGCGTGTACGGTGGCGCTGCTGGAGACGGCTCGTGGTGTGGCGCGAGGGGGTGAAGTCTCCGCAGACGACGTGCGCTGTCTGCTGGCCGGACTGCAGGACCCTATGGAGGTCGGTACACTTCTAGCATTTCACTCTGGTATCTGGTAATACTAGCTTTTTATGTTAACTTTTTATGAATCGTGCACAGAATTGATTAATTCGGTATTTTCCACCATCCGCAATAAAATACCAAACCTTATTTTTATAAAAGCGCACTTTATTTTATATGTCGTCTCATTGATCACTTTTGTTTATTTGCAATATTGTATTTTTAAATACAGTGAAACCAATAAATATTGTGTCAATTGATGATAGTGAGCAATGACGTCACATATCAATAATCGCATACAAAATATATAGAAACGTTACTTTTTAACAGTTCATAAAAAGTGCGTCAACGATTAGTGGTGTCAAATACCCAATTGTAAGTAATCGTATTTTCGATGTATATTGATTTATTGAAGTGAACATTGATGATTGTATTTAACAAACAAAAATTTGGTAACAAAACTTCAATGTGACATAATTAAACATGAAAAAATAACGATGAACTAATTTTGTAGATATTCTAAGAAATGAAATTGGGCCGTAACCTAGTTCTAGGATTTGTTTAATATTATACAAAAAAGGGAATCATTTTATGTGTAATGAAAATCGTTGAAAGGAATTGCGATGAAATAATAGATTATGTTGTTGTTAAGGCTCGCAAGCGTAGCGTAGGACGCCCTCCGGCCCGATGGACCCACGACTTGCTTTAAGGTCGCTGGTGGAGACTGGATGAGAAAAGTGGAGGACCGGGATATCTGGCGCGAAATGGGGGAGACCTATGTCTAGCAGTGGCCTGCGATAGGTTGAATAGAATAGAAGGCTCGAAGTTTAAAGTATGTTTATTACAGGTGGTCCGTGACGCAGCCCTACGCGCGCTGCAGTGCTTGGTGGAGTGTCTGCCGCCGCTGTTCGAGGACCCTGACACAGCGCTCGAACTCACCAAGCGGCTGCTCATCGCCAAATTCGATGTCTCCGACGATAACAAGTCAGTACAACCCCTTTACTGTGTCGGACACATACTGTTTATGCAATTGATAGTTGTTCAAAGGTTTGGTTTTATCTTGTTGTCCGTATTAATTGCGACCGGTTTCGATTCAGATAATCGATAATTCGGATAATCGGACATAGACTATATAAAGAAACATGAATTGTCACACAACGAATAAACTTTATTAAACAAACACAGTTCTATAATAACGCTCACTGAACATCTCGATCTGACAAAGTTGCAACCCCGTCAAGCCTTATCACTACAAATGAACACAATTTTAATAGAGGCTTAATACCGATTGGATATTGGTGTTTTTTGTACATACATATTATACATTAAAACTTTTAGATCGATTGCAATAAGTTGGAAGCGTTCCTTACAACCAACGTTTTCCGCCAATACTTTTAGATCTACGAGCCGAAAAAACTTCTGCTCGTCACATACGATAATGTATGTATACATAGAAAACACTCACACCATACAAACATACATGTTTATGCACACAAATGTTTGTCCTACACCGGGATCGAACCCGGAGCTTTTAGTGTAGTAGCCGTCATCACAACCACCAATTCCGTGAATTGGACGGCGCTGTGTACGAGTACAATGGCGTGTGTTGTGTTCAGGCGAGTGGCGGAGGCGGTGTGGTCGGGCGTGGGTCCGGCCCAGCAGTGGTTGCGGTCGGCGGCGCTGGTGGGGGCGGTGGTGGGCGAGGTGCGGCACCCGGCCGAGCCGCTGCAGCGCGCCGCCGCCCTCGCGCTCGCGCACCTCGCGCCGCCGCCCACGCCTGCCCCGCCGCCCTGCTGCAGCGCCTGCAGGACCTCTACACGGACAAGCTGCCGGTAACCACACACCACACACATGCATCGAGCTAATACACATACTGCACACGCGCTCACACACGCATGCTTAAGCGTGCCATCAGACATACATGCACACACAAGCGTACGCACGTACAAATCTAGAGTCACTCTCGTGCTGAACATTTGAGATAATGGTCATAAGCGAGCTTTATCCAATTGTTTTTACTACATAGGTTCTGTTAGAATTTGGGTAGCTGCAATAATCTAAATTTGCGTAAGTGAAGCAATAAATGTAATTGATATCTTTGGAGTCATTGCATGTTTTAAAATAAAAATGCAGCGTTCATAGGATACAAAAATAACGTACGATGTCTAATCAATTCAATAATGTATGTGGATAGGTGCTAGTATAAAAACACGTTAATCGATCAAAAATCTTAGTATGAGTACACATAATTATGACATCACTATTACGCCTACATTATATGAATTTAATTTCTAGTATCAACAATATATTACATTCTTATTGTTTAACATGTATTTGTTCCTTAGATAATAAACTAACTCACAGTCTCACTCAAAAAGTGTCCGCGGCAAAATTCTGCCCATTCGTCAGTTGACCAATCATCATCATCACGTCGCTCGCTACATAAAGTGACATTGTAGCATGCTCGTACTTTTGATTTTGTACCCTTTTCATAAAGTCTTAAGGTCAAGTTTTAATTGATGATTTTATGTCATAATATAACGTGTCAACGTATGTGTGATGCGGCTCGGACATTATTTGGTTAGTATTTCTTCGTGACTGTGCATCTGGTTAGTTAATTTTTTATCTAAGATTTGTTCTCAATCTTTTTACACCCAGTCCAACTTATCTGCTTGTCATGTTCTATATTGCGCAATAATTCACACATAAAAAGAATATGTAAAAAAATATAATAAATAAATAAAGTTTTATTTATTTAAAGTTACATGGTTTTTATACCAGGAACAATAAAATGAAGAACTTAAGTATACACAGGTGTTAAAGATATAGTGTAAGTACAGCGGACTGCGCACTAGGCATGCTGCACTAGCCTGCGCTAGCCTGTCCTGCGACGCCCTAAATATGAGTACCAAGCTAGGTTAAGATGGTTTTACAAATTTAATAATAAAATAAAAAATACCATCATGGGACTGTAATGTACCAGTGTAATACAGCATCCGTTTTTTACTTCATTACAAGTACATTGATGTATATTTTTGACTCTAAATCTTTAGTTTATACTTGAAAGTTGTAGTTTCAGTTCGCTAATCTGATGGTAAGTGACTTGCCTGCTTGATGTTGATGGAAACTTATCATTGATGATGATAGCAGTTGTATTTTTTGGACACATCTCACCACCACCCATGGCCTGACTCAATCTTACGGTTATACAGGCCGAAAACGCGGGAGATGCGCGCGGGCTCAGACCTCTCGCTGCCACCACGCGCAATTCTTGACTCCCTACAAGTTATTTCACTCTTTGTTCAGGTCCCTATTATCACTTTCCCCCTTCTGGGGCGAGACAAACACTGTAGTTACTTTGGTCTAAAAGCTGCAATATCTCCTAAGGTATTCATTTAAACTAAATGATGTGAAGGGCAATTTTGTTTTAAAGTAAATAGTCGTGATTAATAACGTATTTATTTGCATAGGGATTAATATCATGTTTGTCAATACACCTTAGCAAATAATGCCTTATTTTAGGAAAAAAATCGTTAGATCATAGGTTATTTTAAGAGTCTGTTTAAAGTCCGCATCAATTTTTCCATCAATGCTGAATTGTGTGGAAACCTAAGAAAAAATCAATTTTCATTTACCAAAATGAAAATAATACATGAGTATCTATGAACAATGTTATTTTTACATAATAAGACGAAATCATTAATATTTATGTTAGGTATACTTCTAAAAACTATTCAATTTTTTATCGATTGTAATGACGTCACTGTTTTGTCAAGCACTACCGTCAACAAACAATTTGCTATTTTATTCATTAATTTTGCGAATTTAAATAAATATCACTATTTATACCTAAATATATTAATGAAAATACATTGAAAACTAATATTTGTAAGCCGATTTCTAGCCGAAATTAAGTAAAAAACGGTTAGTATAATTCTAATGATAAAATCCTATTTTCCTGTAAAAAGTGTATTGGTTCGGATTATTACGCCTTGTAACGTTGCATCTAGGTACAGTACACGACACCATAATTATATTAAGTAATAATTTCATTATTATTAGAACATTCAGCAATAATATTCACAATTTTCACTGACACTTACAACAGGTGAGGTATCTTGTAAGCGTAGCGCGCTAATTCTAATTCTATGACCTGGCCTAAGTTTATATGGCCATTAAAACGGAGCGTAGCAATGAATTACAAAACGAGATCATATCAACCAATAGAAATGCATAAAACTTCAACGTTCAATATGCTCTATTTCATTTATTTTCATTTTTAAAGCCTAAAATGTTCCTACTTGCACGAATGTTTCTCCTTATAAATAAGTAATAATAAATAAATATCCACTCAGCCACCGCACCATACCATACCACAGCCAGTGTTTTTCACCACCCACAAATACACACAGCGCCATCTGGTCCCAAGTTAAGTGTGAAGTTTGTATTATGGGTACTAAACAACGGATAAACATACTTATATACGTTTTTTTTTGGTAAATACATACATATTTTACATAGAAAACACTCGGACCATTACAAACAGTCATGTTCATGCAAACACAGGTTTGTGTTGCCCGGGGATCGAACCCGGCACCGTTGGTGTTGCAGTCGACGTCTCAACCGCAACACCAAATGGGTCGTCTGCTAATGACTTTCACTCGTTTCCTAATGATTTCCACGCGTTCATAGACATCCATCTGCTACCTATCTGGTTTGGGGTCGGCCCACGCGTCGTTTCCCGCTACCTGTAAACCTATTTGTTGATATGAAGGCGGCGCACTGGTCTGCTAACTCGGTCCCGCCCGCCCTTCGGCCAACAGCCCACCTGCGGCCGCCAGCGATAAGCAATTCCGACAAACAAGTTCGGTTGCGCAGGCAGACAGGCTGAGTGTGGTCGTGTGTTGCAGCTGATCCCGGCGCGCGTGGACGCGTTCGGGCACGAGACGTGCGCGGCGGTGGACGAGTGGGAGGCGCGGCGCGGCGCGGGCGCGGCGCTGCGGGCGCTGGCGCCGCTGCTGCCGCCCGCCGCCGCGCCGCCCGCCATCGCCTTCCTCGTGCACACCGCCCTCGCCGACCGACACGCCGCCGTGCGCGCGCACATGCTCGACGCCGCCATGGCCATCGTCGACCACCACGGCAAGGTCAGCCACACACACACACACACACACACACACACACACACACCACACACACACACACACACACTATCCCTCACGCACTTTTTAGTTTTTACCAGGTGGTAGACTCGATATTAAGTCGTCTAGGTAGGTACCACCGCAGTGCCACATATCATCCCGTGAAACAGGAGTGTTGTGCACTTTTGTGTTTCGGGATGAGGGCACTGTAGCTAGTGAAATTACCGGGTTTAAGTGACCTAACATCTGTTGTCTCGGGTCTCGGGTGACGGGCGCAGTGCGGCATTGATGGAGGATAATAACTGTCTATCAGTTGTTGGTCTCCTTTAATGCCGCTCTGTCATGGTCTGGCGTATCACTTACCATCAGGTGAGCGTCCTGACCGTCCTGTACACTTACATCATAAAAAAAGATCAATATGCATTAATGCCCACGACGCACAAAAAGTCCGTGGTATTCAGACGGACCGCGCCGGTCCACACGAGAAGAGTGCGAAAACAATTGAAGGTTGGTTTCGGCTGCAAGCAAAGACGCTTGCTTTAGGCTGCAATCAGCGTCCGTTAGGGAGTGAGTGTTGCATTTGCAGTTCTGCCGAAATGATTGAAGATGGTCGTTGAGTCTGTGAAAAATTCAGAGATTTAGATCAGACAAAAAGTGTGCCGCTGCGCTGACTGCACCGATGGTACTAGCATGAAGCTAACTCCACCAGCGGGCGATGGGGTCGTCATTATTTTCATCAACTGTGTGTTACTAACATATTTTATACGGAAAATTGTTACTAACACTTGTATTTATATCTATTGACTCTGTTATCTAAATAAATAATATTATTATTTATCTAAAAATGTGTTAATATTAGGTGTAATACATAAAATAAGTTCCAAGTCGTACCAGATGGTGTACAAATGCTTTGTTCGTACAATATAATTAGTAATATAGAAAACATCATGCAAAATAATTAATTACAAATGAAAGTAATTTAATAAATCAATCTTACAACAATAATATTAAAATTTGTCGTTGACGAATTCTGTCAAATCGTAATAAATTTATATTAATAATTATTTCATTTTAATCTTGTTAATGTCAAATGTATTTATTATACATTTTTGATGCCATATAATACTTTTGCTCATAAGTTAAATCACAAGTTCATATTATCACTTAAAAGCTAACTCTAACGTGATTATTCAATAGGCTCTTCTGGAACTTCAGTAATTGTAATTAATGTCAACGTTCGTTTCATGGTGCTAATTGTAATTAAAAGAAAACTCAATCGCGCATGTGTCACTGAAATTGAGGTTCACATTATTTTAAGTAATTCTTACTTGAGTCGTGGATCGATGGTGAGGACTGTTGCCTTCCGATCGGGAGGACGCAGGTTCAAAGCCACCAAGTACCAATGTGATTTCGAATTTTCGGAATGATATGTATGTTATCCGACGCTCTTACGGTGAAGGAAAACATCGTAAGAAATCCTGCGTACGCCTGCGAAGAGATTTTAAAAGTTGAAATTCAGAAACTTGTCAAACAGGTGTGAGCAAACATATATATTTTTTAAAACCACTCATTGTTATCTGCATTAATATGCCAAACTATTAACGTAAAATATCATTTTAGAATATGTAAATTTTCGAGTAATAGACTATGGTTAAAGAATAGTAAAAACCTTGAGTTATTACGAGATAAATAATCTTGTTTATCATCATCATCCATCATCACCTCATTCAATGTAGGGACATTAGGCTCGTGCCCTCAGTAGGGACCGAGGGGAACGAGCCTACCCGTAAAGGGTGTTTAAGCCTTATTCGTCCACACGGGCCCCGCAGTTGGGCGACATCACGAACAACCTTTGGTGTCCTCACGATGTTTTTCTTCACCGTAAGAGCGTTGGATAAACGTATTCTAAAATACCGGTAATCATAGGTTTCACTTTACAGGTTTACATGAACATAACATACAAAATGTAAAACGCTCCATCTGACGATTTTCTCATATTATCATTATAAGTTTACAGCAAATAAAAAGGAATTCGCTTGATTAAAACGAAAGGAA
The DNA here is from genome assembly GCA_019425675.1 of Leucinodes orbonalis. Classification (NCBI taxonomy): domain Eukaryota; kingdom Metazoa; phylum Arthropoda; class Insecta; order Lepidoptera; family Crambidae; genus Leucinodes; species Leucinodes orbonalis. The sequence continues at coordinate 12,941 of PQWD01010258.1, forward strand.
CAATAATGAAGTGCATAAAATATTATACTTTCGACGAGATCTGGGCAATCCACATTACTCTGATCAAAATGTCTTTATTTAATTTAGGTCCTCAGAAAATACTTATGAAAGCAAAATCTCCATTTTACCATAAAAGACCGACAAACAAACAGACACACATACACTTTCACATTTATAATATAGATAAAACTCTTACTTGTGTCCAAGAATACTTTAGAATACGTCATACCAGAACATTTCATCAGGTGTCTCTCTTGCTCGTTTGCTCCCGATATCATAAAAAAAACTTAACTACTGTCTTCAAGTGGGGCCATTACTTTGATAGATCACTGCTTAATACGGACCTGTCACTGGTTCATACTCTTCACACGGTGACTTACAATTTTAGTCAATAGTTGGTTGAATAAACTGATAAGTTAAAAAAAAACGAATCAGTCAGTTACAAATCAATGTGCCTACGTTGAACTCTAAACGTCATGTGCCATCTCACCATCCAATATTCCGTTGTCATTAAGCACCTGAAAACAGATAATGGTATCTTAATATAATCAAACTAATACACAAATAGTCCGAGAGCCGAAAATGTGAGTCGATCGTAATCAAAGGTACGTCCTTTCATTGTGGTCGACTCACGTTCGTGAATGAATTGAGCTTGTCGACGATTGAAAACTCAATTTTACTCATCGAATCCTTTATTTTCCGTTAATTTTTTTTCATGTTTCTTTTATGTATAATGACAATGTCTGGAATTACAACCGAAAATGACGCCATAATTTTGCATGCGGGCAAATCACGCATTTTCAGGGGTGTCGATCTTCAGTTCTATGGTTTCTCAGACTATATTCAAACAATTTATCATGTATCCGATCCATAGGACTTCCATACGGCTGGCTCTCCGACTAAAAGTTAGTATACACAATAGCGCCATAAAATCGTATAAATAGTGCTCGTGTTTTTGTGTTTGCACACATACTGACAGTGATTGGGCTCGCGACCGGACGCCACTATGGAGCTCTCCGCTGCGAACGTGCTCCTAGCGCTCGCCATCGTGGCCGCCAGTATTTACTACTACCTAGCCAGACGTTTTAGTTACTGGACCGAGAGAGGAGTTGCTGGCCCCAAACCCAGCATGTTCTGGGGTCACATGAAGGAATTGTCATTCAGACGTTCTAACATTTCCGTGTACATTGAACAGTTGATCAATTCCATTCCTAATGAGAAACTAGTGGGAATTTTCCGATTTTGGCATCCTGTCGTATTGGTCCGTGACCTCGACCTCATACAGCATGTCTTCATTCGTGACTTTGATAATTTTGTTGAACGCGGATTCAACTTTGGTGACACGGGTATAGGCAGAAATATTTTCACCGCTAACGGGGACACGTGGCGAGTACTACGCAAACGCATTTCTCCCATATTCACAACCGGGAAAATAAAGAACATGTTCCACCTGATCGATAAAACGCGGTGATGAATTAATTAAATACTTAACGCCCCTCGTGCAGGAATCGGCAGATCTTGATGTTTACGATTTTGTGCAAAAGTATACGATGGGCACCATCAGTGCCTGCGCCTTTGGATTCGATATCGATTTCACAAAACCTGACCCTGCTCTTCTTAAAATAGATAAAATAATTTTTACCAATAATTATGTGGCAGATTTTGACATTGCATTCCCGGGTGTTCTTAGTTCTCTGAATACCACCGCATTCCCTGCTGCCATCTCTAATTTTTTCAATGACTTAGTTCAGAAAATACTTAAAGACCGATCGGGCGTTCCGTCCAACAGAAGAGATTTCATGGATTTATTACTTGAATTAAGAAACGAAGGAGAGGTTCACGGGGTGAAGAAACATGAAAATGATAAAGACCGCGTGCTAAAAGTTGACGATGAGGTCATGGCTGCTCAGGCATTCGTATTCTATGCAGCCGGATACGAGACCAGCGCAACCACTCTCGGGTACATGCTACATGAAATGGCGCGTAACCCTGAAATACAAGAGCGCGTTGTAAAAGAAATAAATCAAGTGTTGGAGGATCACAATGGTGAGCTCTCTTACGAGTGTATCAAAAAGATGAAATATCTAGAACAGGTGTTTGACGAAACGCTACGATTGTACCCGATTGTGGATCCGCTTATGCGACGTTCAATCGGAAAGTACACGTTCCCCGGCACAGGAGTGACTATCGACCCAGGCACGTTGACAGTGGTATCGTCGCGTGCGGTGCACCGCGACCCGGAGATCTGGCCAGAGCCATTAAAGTTCGACCCGGATCGTTTCTTGCCCGAGAACGCCAAGCTGAGGCATCCTTGCGCTTACATGCCCTTCGGACTTGGACCTCGAAATTGCATTGGTGAGTAACAAATACATTTTATTAAGTCATTTATTCTTAGAATAGAATAAATCTTTATTTAATAAAAACATTGTATTTTAAATTTTGGGATTCACATGTTTCGCTATAAATAGTAAAAACGTACAAATATGGACTGGATTAAACTAAAAAAAAAATTCAAGCTTAATTATATGACGAAAGGTAACATATTGATAATCTCTTCATATCCATAGGATATGATATATACTTTGCAGATTTTTTTGCAAGTTTTCCTAACATGTGTTTCCAATAGTTTTACTGCAAATGGAGCAAAAAACGATATCTATATTTCAGTTATATTTTAAATTATGGTAATGTAGTATATTGTAGTAATGTGTTTGTTTCCAGGCATGCGGTTCGCTGAAGTGCAGTCTCGCGTGTGCGCCATCAAGTTACTCACGAAATTCCGAATGGAGCGGTCGTCGGCGACCCGCGACACCTTCGAATACGACCCCTACCGTCCTCTTCTTGGAACCAAGAATGGTGTCCCGCTAAGAGTTGTCCGAAGGACGTGAACTCAAAAATTTAAATTCTTAATCATTATGTTTTCTTTATATAACATACTAATATTAGGAGCATATTCAATACATTATTATAATGTCTCAGTTATTAGATTGTATTGAAATTGTAAATATTGACAGTAGAAGGAATTATATAATTGTACCAACAACTTCATTATAGACAATAAACTAGTTCATAATTATTGAAAATCGTTGGAAGGAAAGAACACGAATTTAGTTTATATCCCAAAAAATTTTTTTCATGTTATCATTCATATGTAAATCGTAGACTATTTAATTTAGACTAGTTTGTAAATATCTATTATCTATGTACTTATATCAGAACAATGACAAGAAAATATTCTGACTCATTTTTATATTAAAGAAACAACTGATATATAGAGTTTTTTACTGTCGATTCAAGATGTTTTATTTTTTATCGATACAAGTAAGTTTAGCGCAAGTATAGCAATCTTAAATGTTTCAGCCTAGTCTCTACTAGGTTAGAGCTCTCCCTACTAGACACGTAACATTAATGTTTAAAATAATACCACCCAATCGTAAAAGATTTGTATTAAAACAATAGTGGATAATTTATATTATTTATATTTGGGTGTATTTGTTTGTACAATGTTCGCTCAGCGCTCAAACTGTTTTCCTTCACCGTAAGAGCGTCTGATAAATGTACATATAATTTCGACATAATATTATATTGTTTTTAATATGAAGTAATTTAGCAGGTTATTCAGTGCACGCCACTGGCCGTTCCACCCGCCATCCGGGTTCAATGCGGATGGGTGCTTGTACACACCACTATAAATTTATTGAATTACAGAGTTACCAATACGCATGAAGCCTGCGTGGTGAGTTACAGCCCTATCTCCCCATAGCTATGGTCCTGTTCGGGAAGGTCTGCAGCGGCGCGTTATAGTTCAAATATGAGATGGTGACTAAGGGATTCTTCAAACAACTACCGTGGAAACTTTGTTGTTCTTAGTATGTTTACTTTGTGTGAGATATATTAACTAAACTTATGTTTCCCTTGAAATAAATAAATATATCATCGAAATAAAGATCGCAAATTTTATTTTAATTAAATAAAAATATATGCCATGGAACAAAATGATTGTTCATGGAAATGGTAACATAATACATTTATAAGTAACGCAATCACTTGACATGAAAGTGGGTCCAAGCCAATATTTCAATCGGATGTGCTTAATTGGACAAAATAGAACTTGCTTCTTGAGTTTTATGTCGTACGTCAATTGTAATCTATTACATGTAAATAAAATTGAAGTGTCTGTTTGTAATATTGTAATAAAAATTTTTTTCTTCATGCATATGAATAATATATATACGGTTCATATGCCAAAATATTTTTGTCTGTCTGTTTGTTTCGGGTGATCGCTGAAACAGCTGGGTGGATTTGGGTGGAACTTATTTTTGACAGGTAATAAGGAAAAACATAGACTATTTTGATTTTAGAAAATACTTTTTATTTTAGAAAATGAAGTAATGTTTTACCGCACGACGGCCGCGCATGAGCTGCTCGATTTTAGGTTTACTTATTGTTTTACTGTGGTAGAATATTATCTCCTAACGCGGATAATACCGCGGGGAACAGCTAGTTAGTATATAAAAGTGGTCCTAAAAACAGGACAATATTATGGGTCTGTTTTCGGTTCCCATAAATAACTTACGTACGCTTCGAACAGGAAACTCTGAGCAGCCAGCTGCCCGTGTTCGAGAATTTCCTGGACAAGGCGCCCAAGTCTGGCGGGTACGACGCGGTGCGGCAGAGCGTGGTGCTGCTGATGGGCTCGCTGGCGCGCCACCTCGAGCCCGACGACGCGCGCATCAAGCCCATCGCGCTGCGGCTCGTGGCCGCGCTCTCCACGCCCAGCCAGCAGGTGCGTTCACCCGTCTTCAACCCACTGCTGGACATCTCTCCCTCATTTGCGCCAGATTCCCTGTTCAACGCTTTCCTTGTCTAGCCTCCACGAAATATCGTATGCCTTCGGTCAAACGGGCCGGAGGGCGTCCTACGCTGCGCTTGCCAATTCATTAACCCTTCTACTGCAACGGCTATCGGTTTTGCAAAATACGGGATGGGGACAGTGCAACTTTAACTAGCTGATCCGGCGACCTAGGCATAGTCATGTACGCTTAACCACAGTAGTTAGAAAAATAAACTTATCCTTAACTCATATTGAAGTTGACACGAAATTATATGGTTTAAAGGTTCACATGTCGAATGGTTTGACTAATTGTGACGCTACTTGAAAGGGCCAGTTACAAGAATCCGCCTTAGTATTTGTTTGCATTGTTTTGTTTACTGATGTGAAAAATAATGTTTTTAAACACGTTTATGAAGTTTTAATGTAGTTTAAATCACTGTGTGTTAAAACATTGTGACTATTAGGCTAAAAAAGACCTGTCTGACACACTTTAACTGAACATTTAGGAGTTACTCGTTTTCTTTGACAGGACTAAGACATTATACTATTATATGTTAACACATTTTTCAAGATTTGATCTGAGATGAATAATGCGTCTTAAATGACCCATTTCAATTTAAAATTTAAATATGTGTGTCGCCCCTCTTAGGTCCAGGAAGCTGTGAGCAACTGCCTTCCGCATCTTGTGAGCTCACCAGCGCTCGAGGCTGAAATACCTGCTATCATGAACAAGCTCATGAAACAGCTGCTTACTGCCGAGAAATACGGGGACAGGAAGGTCAGTGAAGGCAAAATTAGGAAAATACAAGCTATGATAAAGTCAGTATAAAAAAGTAATACACCTATAAATCATACCTCGTTGTAAACGGAATTTCATAGATTTATACCGTTATGGTTTTAGATACAACTTCAGAAAGCAAGCCAGTTTATGAAGTTTAAAAAAAAAAGAAGCGTAAATTTAAAAAATACTTTGCTTTGTATACATATGCTGGTTACATATTTTCTACAAAGCAGTGGTCATGGTACATTTACAAGCGTATTAACACTACTTGCTGAGACTGAAAAAATGACATATAATGTGTCAACCATATCTCAATCTCAATAACCAACTGGTAATGGGTGTGGAGATAGGAAACAACTTCATGATGATGATGATGATCCACAAAATAGTAATATAGTTGGCCTTGAAAGACCGTTAAGTTACACGTAACGACCTCTGTTTGTGTTCTCAATAAACAATAACAATAAACTATTTTGATTACGACATGTATGTACGGCATTTTTTTGTATGTTGTGTTTCACATGACTCGAGAAGAATGCCTTCCTCATCGCCCACATACATCCCATACCCGAAAAGCGCGCCAAATTTGACCCTTATAACTACAGGCCGATTGCGGTAACGTCCCTGTTGTCCAAAGTAATAGAGCGTGTCATTAACACCAGACTACTTCGTTACCTTGAGAACCACCAGCTCATTAATTACCATCAGTATGGCTTTCATCATGGTCGTTCTGCAGGCGATCTTTAAGCCTATCTAACTCACCGCTCGGCTGAAGTTTAGGACGGGTGGTGGCGAAGCTCCAGCAGTCAGCCTCGATATCGCGAAAGGGTTGGCAAAGCTCTCTTCTTATGTCATCTCTGATGGACTCTGTAGTTGGATCGCTTGTTTTTAAGATGATCGCAGCATACAAGTCGTTGTCGACGGTTCTTGTTTTGAAATAAGGACTATCAACCCTGGCGTTCCACAGGGTTCGGTGCTATCCCCGACACCGTTCATCCTGTTTATCAATGACATGCTCTCAATACCGAGCATGGATTGCTATGCGGATGACAGTACAGGTGAAGCGCGTTATACCGGCATTCATGGTATATCTCTATAGAAGAGAGACGGGCAGATTTAATGATGTCGAATCTTTGCTGAAGCGAGTCTCTGAATGGGGTCAATTAAACCTGGTGGTTTTCGTAGCACACAGTTTTCAAGGAGCCTCTCTCTCTCTCTTTGTAGCGGATAGTATCGGAATCCTCGGCATTGAGATTTCTAGTAAGGTCCAATTCAAACGTCATTTGGAGGACAAAGCCAAACTATTAAAATTTATTCTGATTTTAAAATCACTCAATCAATTTGTGTTTTTTTTTTTAATTAAAAGGATGTACGTAAAATTAGTGCGTTTATAAAGGCTTAATTTTAGAGTATTTCTAACATAGGGTGCAGCATACGGAATTGCTGGCATCATCAAGGGTCTGGGTATCCTTTCCCTGAAACAACTGGATGTCATGGGCAAACTCACAGAAGCCATCCAAGAGAAAAAGAACTACAAGTATCGTGAAGGTATGTTGTATCAAAACTTTATCAAAAAATGCATGTATACATGTACTTTAACATAAAAATAATCAAAAAAATAATACAATGATGTGTCTGTGTTTGTTTGTAATCAAATAAATGATTTTCTTTCATTTTTCATGCGTAATATTGGTTTGGTATCAGGTGCTCTATTCGGCTTCGAGATGCTATGCCACAAGCTGGGCCGTCTGTTCGAGCCGTACATAGTGCACGTGCTGCCACACCTGCTGCTGTGTTTCGGCGACGGGTCGCAGTACGTGCGCGCGGCGGCCGACGACACCGCCAAGCTCATCATGTCCCGCCTCAGCGCGCACGGGGTCAAACTGGTGCTGCCGTCGCTGCTGCAGGCGCTGCAGGACGACAACTGGCGGACCAAGGCCGGTACGTACTAAAGTATTGACAAAAACATTACGACAGCTCGTTACCTGTTACAGCAGACACAGCGACATCTAGCCCCGATTTTGACTAAGAGTTTTGCTTGTACGAGTACTAAACTACGAATATACTCTTATTATTTTTATTGTACATACGTACACATTTTACATAGGACGCCCACCCAAATGTTTTACAATCAGTGCATCGAAACCGAACCCTTAATCCAATAGCTAACTTCTCAAAACATACACCACATGGGTCGTCAAATACACTAGGTCAATACACTCGATAGAGAAAAACACAAATCACTTCATAGTAAATCGATATTATTTATTTTAACTTGTTTGCAAATACATATAAAACTCGCATGTCATTCTACGTTCGTACTTTTCTTATAGACCATACATTACAATTTTTCGTCTTAGGGATGATTTTAAAGTAAAATAAGATGAAAACATGCATTATGTTTTCCGTAAATCAATGTCAATATGTTTACAATATGATTCACATAATAAAATCAACATATTCTTTCAATGGATCGCCGTGCATTTTTTTAATCATATAAAACATTCAAGTAAATCTAATTACTTTGAACAAAACATTTTAATTTCAAAAATTAAAACAATTGCATTAAACACACCGTCATTAAAAGTTAATACACAAGTTTTTTTTTCCATAATCTCATGTCTACTTGAACATTTTTAGATGTATGTGTTTTGTCTGGTGGAAATCAATCATAAATAAATCATTAGGAGAGGCCTTTGTTCAGCAGTGGACTTATCAACCTGTAATGATGATGATGAATTTTCATTTATATAGTTTAAACGTTGAACTTGACTGTAGGTTCGATCGAGCTACTGGGCGCCATGGCGTACTGTGCGCCGAAGCAGCTGTCGTCGTGCCTGCCGTCCATCGTGCCCAAGCTGATCGAGGTGCTGAGCGACTCGCACATGCGCGTCCAGGAGGCCGGCGCCGAGGCACTCAAGGTCATCGGCTCCGTCATCAGGAATCCGGAGATACAAGGTACGTTTACTTATTCATTTTGAATTGTATTCGAAACATAATAAAATTGTTTATTTCTCAAACAAGTAACTGGACCCGTTTTTATTTACGCCATAACAATTTTAATGACAAATGACTGTATTCTAAGGTTAATCTGAAACGTTAATTATAAAATTTATTACAGCTCAATACCAACGTTTGATCTTTATGATTTTCAAAAAACCTTACAATCATTTAGGTATTTTTGAATTGCAAAAAAAAAATGTTTTAAATGTGTGTCATTTGAGAAATTGAGACCGTGTCACCGTAAGTCACAAAGCGATAGAAAATGTGTGGAAATTTAATGTCAAAACGACGATGAAAGGTGTAGCTCAGTTGATTTGTCAGTTAACGTCCTTCTCATACTCTTTAGAACCCTTTCGACGTTTGTTATTCGACTAATAGGTGTTCCATATCGTGTGCTAGGTATCCCGATCCCCCGCTTTCCTCATCCAGCGTCCACCATCGACCGTTCGCAAGTAGTGTCATTATGTTGCACCTTTCATATATTATAGGGGCACAATTCGAAAAACATGTTTGTTGTGAAAACGCGTTTGAAGATTCTTGAGCGCTTCTGTTCTCACAAAATCAGTCCTAAATAAATTAAAACATTGATTGCAAAATAATAGAATATCATAAGAGTATGACCGATAGTTATGAATTACTTATCGCATATTTAATTTATCCCAGCTTTATTAAAATGACACACTTTACTCGGAAATATGAAAAAGGTATAAACTAAGTTTTCGCGGCTTCATTGCACGTTCTGACTCTTTCTATCAAGAGCGTCATGTAGATGTGTTGATCTTGGGCCCGTTTATAAGTACAACTCAAAATCGCTATTTTTTTAGATGTGCCCCTTATAGTATGAAAGATGCGATGTATGAGTAAGTGCGGCGCGTGGGTTGCAGCGATCGTGCCGGTGCTGCTGCAGGCGCTCCAGGACCCGTCCAACAAGACGTCGGCGTGCCTGCAGACGCTGCTGGACACCAAGTTCGTGCACTTCATCGACGCGCCGTCGCTGGCGCTCATCATGCCCGTGGTGCAGCGCGCCTTCCTCGACCGCAGCACCGAGACGCGCAAGATGGCCGCGCAGATCATCGGCAACATGTACTCGCTCACCGACCAGAAGGACCTCATGCCCTATCTGCCCAACATCATGCCGGGACTCAAGAGCTCGCTGCTCGACCCCGTGCCCGAGGTATTCTTCTTTGAAATATTTGTAGCGATAAACCACCTTTTCATTTTGATATTTTTCAAAATTTAATAATCATACATTTAAACGACAATAATATTAAAGTGATTGAAATGATTATTCAATTCACAGAAACTCTATTATGCTAAATAATAAAATAATTTTAGTGTAACTTTACACAAGAATTAGTAGTGCAAAGACAGCCATGGCTACGTCAGCTCCATATATGCAATTGTTATATGGGGCAACTCCGCGCACGTTCAGAATGCACTGATCGCCCAAAATCATGCATTCGAGACATTTCAAGGTTGACGTTAGGACTTCATGTGGACCTTTGTTTGAGAAACTAGGGGTCTTAAGTGTACCCTCAATGAACATTTATGAAATCTGCGTGTTCGTTAAAATATATCCGAAGCTATTTCAAAGAGTTAGTGTTGTGATAAAATACTAATTTGAATTTGACATAACAAAATATACAAAAAAAACACAAAGGCTATTGTTCTTAAATTGCTAGAAATAAAAATTTCGCGGTTAATAAAATATTATTTCGCCAATATTCATTTTGATTTTTTTGCCGATGAACTTTTTGACCTAAAAACCTCGACTTCAAATGTTAACACGATCCTAAGGTTAGACTGGCTAAGTTGGGGCGTTTCAAGGAGGTAAGGTAACTGAGTAAAGGTTTGGGGGTGGGACTATAGATATGATGACCGAGTCCTGGAATCGTAAGATTATTTCAATATATGGGCTTAAAAATAACGAAGTGCCAACTCTCAGCTCGATAACTCACGTTTTATAAATTTTATTATTCTTCAATGTTAGTCATGGCGGCAAAAGCGTAGACTTATGCTTGTTTCCTATTTACAAACACTGCTCAACAAGCACACTTATTCTAGTACGCCTTAAAATCCTTTTTGACAAGATTTAGGTCTTAAATTAAACTGGAAACATCATAGAAATTGATAAGTCTGTCAAGACAACCGGAACCCAAAATATCAACCTATACAAAATGAAAGAAAGAAAGAAAGAAAAAACATTTGTTGGCCATAATGAACACAGTGTAAAAGAACAAGCCATTATTGACTAAATTAAATGTACGCTGTCATCTGTCAGAGGTATAATAACAGTGAGCGGAGTGTATACGTGGTGTGTTAGGTGCGGTCGGTGTCGGCGCGCGCGCTGGGCGCCATGGTGCGCGGCATGGGCGAGGGCAGCTTCGAGGAGCTGCTGCCGTGGCTCATGCACACGCTCACCTCGGAGACCGGCAGCGTGGACCGCTCCGGCGCCGCGCAGGGACTCTCCGAGGTGGTGGCCGGCCTCGGCGTGCACAAGCTGCACAACATCATGCCAGGTCACACCCACCGCACGCTCTTACTCACCATCGGGGGGGCTACCGCCATCTCTTAAAACGTGGAACAATATTACTTCGCCTTTTCTGGTACAAAATGCTGTCGGGTCATTGTAACAGTACTGTTTTAAGAGATGGCGGTAAACCAGCTCATTAAACGTCCCAACCTAGGGGCACGAGCCTACCCGTATACGGTGTACAGGCCTTAGTCGTCCACGCGATCATAGTGCAGGTTGGATTCACGCGCAACCTTTGAATCTCTTCGCAGGCGTGCGCAGGTTTCCTCACGATGTTTTCCGTCGTAAGAGCGTCGGATAACGTACATATATTTCCAAAATTCGAAAACACATTTGTACGTAGCGGATTTAAACATCAGCCCTCCCGGTAGGTCAGTCCATGCCATTGAGCTACCAACGCTTTTATGACAAAATATTTCATTTATGGTCAACATAGATGGTTTATATTACGAACGTACAGTTGGCCGGCCCGATAGACCGGCGACTTGCAAAAGGTCGGTGGTGAGGCTGGATGAGAAAAGCGAGGGAACGGATATCTGGCGCAAAAGGGGACCTATCCAACAGTGGACTGCGATAGGTTGAAGTGAGATACAGATGAATTTTAAACAAATAGGCTAATTTGTTGTGTTCACAATGTATGCTCACAAAAACTGAACTGTACTCATATATTTCCTGCTAATTCAATTAAATTGTTTACGAATAATTTGCTTTGGGTGCATTTAAAGTTTTAAAATAAACGGCAACTTAATTTATAGCATACACGATTAAAGAAAAGATTTATAGGTAGTTAAGTAATATCACACAGTATGTGTAGAAGGGTTTTGACAAGATATGTTATCATGTTCACGGACAGTAGATGTCTGTGGACGTCATAAATATAAAATATATGGGGATTTTTTTAAGACACTTATTGTGTCTTAAAAAAATCCCCATTATTGAAAATTAATTATGTCTGGCGCCTTAAGGCGTCATTGGCAGTTAAATGGTTAAAATGAAATTTTATTAATATAAGTTATATTGTCTTTTCATTTATTTTAATAACAATTCGATATCTTCAAATATGTTGAATTTGAGAAACATGTTATTTGTACGGTAACAGACATAATAGCGACGGCGGAGCGCACGGACATAGCGCCGCACGTGAAGGACGGCTACATAATGATGTTCATCTACATGCCGGGCGCGTTCACGGACGAGTTCACGCCGTACATCGGGCAGATCATCAAGCCGATCCTGAAGGCGCTGGCGGACGAGAACGAGTACGTGCGCGAGACGGCGCTGAAGGCGGGCCAGCGCATCGTGACGCTGTACGCCGAGTCGGCCATCACGCTGCTGCTGCCCGAGCTGGAGCAGGGGCTGTTCGACGACAACTGGCGCATCCGCTACAGCTCGGTGCAGCTGCTGGGCGACCTGCTGTACCGCATCTCGGGCGTGTCGGGCAAGATGAGCACGGAGACGGCGTCCGAGGACGACAACTTCGGCACGGAGCACTCGCACCGGGCCATCCTGCGCGCGCTGGGCGCCGAGCGCCGCGACCGCGTGCTGGCCGGCCTCTACATGGGCCGCAGCGACGTCGCGCTCATGGTGCGCCAGGCCGCCCTGCACGTCTGGAAGGTACTCCTTACGCTGATACCACCATAACACCACACACATTTCACATCAATAACGTTGTTTCAATGTCCTTGGAATTTGTAGCCCTAGTATTTTTAGTAATCTTAGAAAAGTGTATGTCATTTTATTTAAATTGTTTTAATCTTGTTTGCATGCACTCATACTTGCATATCTCTTCCCACTAAACACTACGATACGCATAACAATCATCTTACCATAATCCTTGGTATAAACGAATCGGACCAGCCATCCTGATTGGTATGATTATTAGCCGCAATATTCCACGTGAGCTTAAAATACATATTAGTTTAATATTTCTGACTCTGAAATTGATATTTACAGTATTAATTTATATAAATTATAAAACATTACGGATGTAATTAAGTTGAAATTTATACTCACGCAGAAAGTTAATGGATACTCAAAGTATCCATTAAATTATTACTGGTAAAAAAAACTCAAGATACTTAGCTGTAACATTGTCATGTAGGTGGTGGTGACGAACACGCCGAAGACCCTGCGCGAGATCCTGCCCACGCTGTTCGGGCTGCTGCTGGGCTGCCTCGCCTCCACCAGCTACGACAAGCGACAGGTGGCCGCGCGCACCCTCGGGGACCTCGTGCGCAAGGTACGCCTTCCTATCCTATTCAACCTATCGCAGCCCACTGCTGGACATGGTCTCCTCTCCGGTCCTCCGCTTTTCTCATCCAGCCTCCACCAGCGACCTTTAAGTCGTCGGTCCTCCAACGGCCATCGGTTCTGCGACATACGTGACCAGCCCACTGCCACTTTAACTTGCTTATCCGGCGGACTATGTCGGTTACTTTAGTTTCTTACGGGTTAAATCATTTCTGATCTTATCCCTAAGTGAGACCCAGCATAGCTCGCTCCATCGCCTTCACTAACACTTTGAATCTTGGCACAATATATACAAAAACAATTTAGCTGATTATAATCAATGCAGCCGACAGTTCATCAAATTTTTGCTGTTATCAACGATATATTAGTGCAAAAGCCATAAAATTGAGATTAGCGCACTACGCTTACAAGATACCTGAAGTGAGGAGTGAGAGGTCCTTAATCAAGTAACAAAACGCCCGGAGAATAAGACACAAAAACTATGTTATTGTTTTCGCGAGTAAAAGGCTATAGCGTCCCGGTGTGTTGTAAGTGTCAGTGAAATTGTGAATATTATTGCGGATTGTTCTCTAATTCATCATCATCAACTCATTAAACGTCCCCACCGAGGGGCACGAGCCTACCCGTATAGGGTGATTAGGCCTTAGTCGTCCACGCGGGCCCAGTGCGGATTGGACGACTTCACACACAACCTTCGAATCTTCGCAGGCGTGCATGAAGGTTTCCTCACGATTGTTTCTTCACCGTAAGAGCGTCGGATAACGTACATAATTTTCGAAAATTCGAAAACACATTGGTACGTGTCGGGATTTGAACCTCAGCCCTCCCGGTAGGAAGGCGACAGTCCACACCACTGAGCCACCGACGCTCTTTCTCTAATTGTGTTGAAATTATTACTTTACTGTAACTGGATGCAACCTTACAAGGCGAAATAATCCGAATCAATACACTTTTCACATGCAAATATGATTTTATTATTAGAATTTTACAAACCTTTTTTACTGAATTTCGGCTAGAAATCGGCTTATAAATATAAGTTTTCAATGTTATTTTCATTTCTATTTATATATTTAGGTATAAAAAGTGAAAATTTTATATAAAATAGCAAATTCTTTGTTGACGCTAGTGCTTGACAAAGCGGTGACGTCATTAGAATCGATAAAAACTTGGAATAGTTTTTAGGAGTATACCTAACATAAATATTAATGATTTCGTCTAATTACGTAAAAATTACATTGTTCATAGATACTTATGTAATATTTAAATTTTGGAAAATGAATATTGATTTTTTTTAGGTTTCCATACAGATCAGCATTGATGTAAAAATGGATGCGGACTTTAAACAGATCAGATTGAACTCTTTATAGAAACTATGCTAAGCTTAGATTGAAATCCGAAAACGAAATACAGTAGAACGCCGATTATCCGAATTAATTGGGACCGGGGTCGATTCGGATAATCGAAAATTCGGATATTCGGACATAGCCTGGTAATACAGGAAAACGAACTGTCACACATCGAATAAACTTTATTAAGTTTAACAAACACAGTTCTACAATAACGCTCACTTGAACATCTCGATCAGATAAAGTTGCAACCCCATCAGGCCTTATCAAAAATACAAAGTGTAAAAATTCACAACGATAATAGAGGCTTAGACCGATTCGGATAATTGGCGATTCGGTTAATCGGCGTTCGGATAATCGGCGTTCTACTGTACTAAATAAAGCGTAATATAGAGGGCAATAAAAAAAACCATTTAAAAGTTTATTTATTAACAGTATCTATACTAATATTACAAAGCTGAAAAGATTGTTTGTTTAAACTCGCTAATCTCAGGAACTACTGGTCTGATTTGAAAAAATATTTCAGTTTTAGATAGCTTATTTATCGAGAAAGGCATCATAACGCTGAAAAAATATAGCGGGTAATAATAAAATCGAGGATAATGAGAAGTTTTATCGTGGACAACACGATTTGGAACTTAAACATAGACATTCACCAACACATATACTTCAATATTTTTGTGATACCTCTAACCCGCCTTTGTATCTTGTACATATATCCTATATCTTTGGCAAAAGCATTGACGTCAGTGCTGTCCGATTGTTTATTTACTTTATTAGATTACCAGACTTCCAAATAAAATAAGGCAATAAACTGGCATAAGTATATTGGTTAGTGATACCTCGACTTGTTATTTTTGATTGACATTACAGAAAGTAAGCAATTAGAATTATTGTACTCATTAACGCAACGCCATCGAGTGAGTGTTTAGATTATAAAAATCCTGATTGAAAATAAGAAAGAAAGTAAACATTTATTAATCCAATGCACCGCAATACAATCACATTTAAACATATCACAATAAACAAACAAACAAATAACCCTTTTAATGCTGAAGAGATACACAGAAGTGCAAAACCCTTCTATTTCACGGGACGATGTTTGGCACCACAGTGGTACCTACCTAGACGACTCAGTGTCGAGTCTACCACCTAGTAATTTCGGGGTATTCTTGTATAAGTGACGACATGGGCTGTAAATATATTGTCTGCGAATTTTCATGTAAGCGGGAACTTGGGACCGTGCTATCTGCTGATTTAGTACAAACTCTATAAATGTAATTTTATTGCATATACATAAATGGTGTGTTGTTGTGCAGCTGGGCGAGCGCGTGCTCCCGGAGATCGTGCCGATCCTGGAGCGCGGGCTGCAGTCGGAGCGAGCCGACCAGCGCCAGGGCGTCTGCATCGGCCTCGGGGAGATCCTCGCCTCCACCTCGCGCGACGCCGTGCTCAGCTTCGCCGACGGACTGGTACGTCACCACACACCATATACCGCCCACCGGCGCCAGGGCGTCTGCATCGGCCTCGGGGAGATCCTCGCCTCCACCTCGCGCGACGCCGTGCTCAGCTTCGCCGACGGACTGGTACGTCACCACACACCATATACCGCCCACCGGCGCCAGGGCGTCTGCATCGGCCTCAGCCCACTGGTTTCTTTATATTTAAGGGGGCAAACGAGTACTCAGTTGAGTGAGTGACTCATCTCAATGTATAAAAAGTCATAAGGTTTATGTCACAAAGTGTACCAAACAGTTCAAAGTGACCATGACAGAGCAGGCATTGATTGAGACCAAAAACTCATAAACAGCTATTTTTCTCCATCAATACCGCACTGCGCCCATCAACCGAGACGACAGATGTTAGGTGTCTTATACCCGATAATTACACTAGCTACAATGCCGCTCGTTCCGTTAGTACAGAAAACACTTCTATTTCAAAGATTATATCTACTCGAAGTATTGCAGTGGTACCTACCAAGACTGCTAACCACCTAGTAATTTCGAGGTATTCTTGTATAAGCGACGTCAAATGCTTTATATCTGCGAATTTTCACATAAGCGAGAACTCGAAACCATGCTGTGTTCTGATTTAGTACAAATGGACTAGCTCCATAAATAAGTGTCAATTAATATTGTAGAAAATTAATAACTTTTTTAATGCAGCACATAAATTGCAGATAGAAAGATAGACTCTATATTGCTCACAATTAATTAAATACAAACTTAAAAACCAATACAGTGGTTTAATTTGGTATGTTAAATGTTTTTTATTGTATTTCGTGTATACTTTTGACGTTCATAAGTGTTTTTGTAAATCGATGTTAACTTTGAATAGCTGTGTGTGGCAGTGTAGTAGAGTGTAGCGAGTGTTTGGTGTGGTACAGGTGCCGACGGTGCGTCAGGCGCTATGCGACCCGCTGGCCGAGGTGCGGCTGGCGGCGGCGCGCGCCTTCGACAGCCTGCACGCCACGGTGGGGAACAAGGCGCTCGACGACATCCTGCCGCACATGCTGAAGGCGCTGCATGACCCGGACCCCGCTGTCGCCGACGCCACCCTCGATGGACTCAAGCAGGTAACCGAACACCACCCATGTTGGCTTCTTGGTACGATGCTGCGACCTATTGCGAAGCTTCGACAATTGCTACACGCACATACATTATTTATTATGTACATTAACTTATCTTTATAGTTATCAGTATTTTGACTGCATTTTATCATAAAACATTATAAACATTTCTTCAATCGTTAGTTCTTTAGAAAAAGGCAAAGCTCTGACACTATATTGTCTAGTAGTAGCTTATTATGATAATTTTTATCATTTTTTGGAATATTTTTTTATATATTAAGTATAGTATGTTTTAGATTTTTTTGTCAAATCTACTATGTTTATATCTGTTGTGCATTCTTGGTTTTTACTTCACTTTATATTGTACTGTTGTTAGGTTTTGATTGCCTACTAGGGCTTCGCTGAAAAACATCGTCCTGGTATGCTTAGTGTACCAAGACAAATGCTGAGTGAGTCCTATTTGTTACTTATTTTTGTTAATTATATGGTACATGTGTGCCATATAAATATTTCATTCTTGTTTTCCTTCTAAATGCGTAATGTTGAATAAGGAAAGTAATGGATTGGGTTATTTAGTGCAAAATTGTGGAGATCTATGTCCAGCATTGGACTGCACATGTTGATGAGATAAGTAATGAATGCGTAAGTGTGTAAACGGAGAGTACATTTGTATAGTATTGTGTTGTTGTGCACTAGGTGATGGCGATAAAGTCCGCGCGGTGCTGCCGTACCTGGTGCGGTGCTGACGGCGCGGGGCGGGCGGGGCGGTGGACACGCGCGCGCTGTCGGCGCTGGCGGCGGCGGCGGGCGGCGCGCTGGGGCGGCACCTGCCGCGCGTGCTGCCGGCGCTGCTGGCCGCCCTCGAGGCCGCCCCCAACGACCCCAACGAGCTCGCGCACTGCCGCGACGCCCTGCTGCCCGTCACCGACGCGCACGGCGTCAGATGGTACACACACCAACGCTCGCACACACACACACACACACACACACACCGACACCGACACGCACGGCGTCAGATGGTACACACACCCGCACACACCAACGCTCGCACACACACACACACACCGACACCGACACGCACGGCGTCAGATGGTACACACACCCGCACACACCAACGCTCGCACACACACACACACACACCGACACCGACACGCACGGCGTCAGATGGTACACACACCCGCACACACCAACGCTCGCACACACACACACACACACACCGACACCGACACGCACGGCGTCAGATGGTACACACACCCGCACACACCAACGCTCGCACAACACACACACACACACACACACCGACACCGACACGCACGGCGTCAGATGGTACACACACCCGCACACACCAACGCTCGCACNAACAGTAATGTGTATACAAATTGGAATTAAAACGCTGAATGTAACTATTACCTCCATCTTCGAAACTTGTTACCTTATTTATCGTATAAAAATAATTTGATAAAGGAAGCAAATCACAAAGATCTCACAGGTCTGAGTGCGCCCAGGATAGACCAATATTAGGTAATAATAATAATAGCTATATGCATACTAATTAAAACACTACCAATTGAATAATAAACTCTCTTTTATTTCCGTTCAGAATGAGTACAGATAGGCACAATAACTTGAGCGATCCAGCAGCCAAAGTACTAGGTACGAAGGTTGTTTGCACGCAGGTTTGTCATACTTCATCGGATCGTTTCACGAGCCCACCGTACCATCGCTAAACTTCTTAGTAAACAAAACGCACATTTGCATACAGGTCCCGCGTGCCACACTTGTATAATGACGTTTAACGCCGGCTAAGAACCACCGGTCGTTTGAGAAATTAACACGTCTTGTGTTATTTCGATTCATGGATTTGCGTCTCTTTCTCATATGCGCAAATGGCGTTTTACTGGACGTGTTCTAAACTATTTCAATAGTTCCAATAAAAAACTGGACAAGTTGGTGAATAAAAGGAAGAACATATACATTATGTACAAAATAAATAGAATCAATATTGAGGTTTTTAATCGAAACAAAAATTGAATCACGTAATTTAGAATTCATTTCAGTGACAAATTAAAATTCCTCAATATAAGCAAGATGTGTTAAGAATTTGAAGAGGCGCTTAAAATAATAGAGTAACGAACTGTGATTTGTAACCTATATTTTATCAGTAGCGTGTATCATGTTTTGGCATGTGAAGTAGCAAGATGAAACTAGACAATTTGGATTTGAAAAGTTGCAGTTTGTACTTTTTCTTATCTGATCTGTTTCCATGCATTGAGCATATTAAGATGCATAAAGAAACTGCCCTACCGGAGCGCAAATGAAACCTTTCGGGTCGTAGTCGGTCACAAATCATTACAACAAATAATCACATTATAGAAAAATACTTGAGTACTACTGACACCGTTCTGCTAATATTATTTTAAATGAATAAATTTCTTATTAAAATTTTAAAGAAATTAAAAAGATCTAGATTTTATACATACATTTATTACATACAATCTCGATACATAAATATTCAACAATAACCTAATGATTTTTTTTACAACGATACCTATAAGTATCTCGTAGGTATCTGCTTACTTAATTTAACTGATTTGATTTAAGAATTATATAAACACGCTACGTATAAACCCCATAGTTTAAATAGAGTTTAAACATTCCTATATGGAATAAGAGTTTATTTAATTAGAGTCATTGTCATTAACACAAAGCCGATATTGTGAACATGGTTGCACATATTATGAGAGAAGAACGCAAATGAGTGAGACTAATCGCAAAAACAATAAATAATTTATATTTTTGTCAAATTGAGTGCTGTTGATGATAGCAGATCGCTTATGTTTCAAATCTGTTAGAGGAACGGACGACAAGGGAATCATTTAATATGTTGGCGATTTTCCGGAATTTCTATACGCACAGGATAGCACTGCTTTTTGCATATATGAGCGCACGCTACTAGTGTGTATAGCTTCAAAAGACAATGGCACACACCATCGAGAAGACTGAAGTCTGCTGAGCTTGAACCTGAACCCATATAACTAAGTATTAATTAACGACCCATGTGTGTTGATGGTCGAGATGTCGGCTACTACACCAAGATTCCGAGTTCATCCTCGGGATTAAAAATTTGTGTGCATAACATGTCTGTTTATTCTGGGTGATTCTATGTATAATATGTACGAGTTATTACAAAAAAAAATGTATAAGTTTATCCGTTGTTAGTACCCATACTAAGCTTCAGGCTTTCGCTTAACTTGGGCTAATGCGCTGTGTGAATTCGGGGCTGAAAAAAATTACAGTGGTTATTTATTTATTGATTCGTGCTAACCCGTATAACAAATTCAGCATAAACAATGCCGAGGAAACTCAAGACAATTTCCAAAATTGTTGCAACATTCCACAGATTCAGTGTTCTTCCGTTGCAAATAATGCATAAGACTAGTATGTTAAGTGTGTTGTGGGCGAGTATGGATTCGTAATCAGCCTCCGGAGTGTTTTGACCTCTTGCTTCCACTGAACCAGAGTTGGATAATCGATGGTTTTAATAAAATATTGAAAAATATTCAAAATATATTAGAAAAAAACTTTTGTACTACCATTTGGTAGTCAAAGATTTTATATTAGGTAGATAGTGTAGAGCTGCTGCGCTGGATGTCAACTACTAGGGATCGAGCAGATTTTGTCAGCAGTGGACATATTAGGCTGTAAATGATGATGATGATGATAGGTACATAGGTACTCATTGTCTCTATCAACCTTTCCAACATACACTGCATCACATTCATTTTAAGTACTGCACGAGCAGCAAAATTATTCATGATATTTGAAGAAGGTCAGGTCCAAAAATTCATTATTATGTTTGTAGAAGAGCTGATAAAATGACCTGTAGAAGGAAAGCACATTTATAATGGTGCTTGCTTCTACAGGTTCCTACAAAAAATGCTTTTACCGACCAAACAGCGTGTATTCGTCGGAGCTTTTCCGTAGTAAATCAGTTTAAATGGTCATAATTAATTACTCGCTAAAAGCTTGTTGGAAACGCATTTGCCATTAGCGTTCGTCTTATCTGGGGAGTGCCGGGCGATCGCATGAGAACGGTGAACTAACCACAAGTATTGGGCAACTGGTTATTGATGGGTAAACGAGCTATTACTATATTAATAATTGCCCGTCGGATTTAGTATAGATATTTATGGGGAAAAGCTGGTTAAACGACTCAATAGTAGTATAAAAGTATTAAATATCCTTTCATAAATCTTACATTTATCAATCATTATTAATATCTACGTAGTAACGTACCTTAGGATCCTTTTCAATTAGCTAGGTATATGAATTGAAAAGGAACATACCGCGAAATTTCGTAAATATGAGTGGCAAGGGTTTAAAGGTGACTCAATCAATACATATTAAGACGTCTTAATAAAAAGCAAAGCGAATACAAACAAATGCAAAACCCTATAGGATATTTGACCTAGATAAATAATTTCTTACATTTCAAAGTCAACTGTGTCATTCATGAATTCATTTAAAACGAATAAATTTTAAAAATAAATAAAACACGCGACTGCTAAAAATACCCACTGAAAAGGGAAAAACAAGCTCTACCATGGGGAAGACCTATGTCCAACAGTGGACTGCGATAGGTTGAAGAGAGAAAAAAGCTCTACCATATGGTGAAAACATACATAATAGAGATTTCATCGGAGTCCGACTCTAAGATTTTACTTTATTTGATAGAAATGGTAGATAGGTAAAAGCTAACACAGTTTACGATTATACTTAGGCCATAAGATCAAACGCAAAATGGGGTACATTAATATTGCTCTCTGGCAAGCCTCTGTTATCCGTGTTGCCTATATTATCAACTTCTGAATAGATACCTACCTAAAACATGGTTTTCATTTACGACATAAATGTGCCGTTCTGCGGTTTCGCCAGCCTTGGTATCACAAAACATGTCCAAACAAGTCCATTCAAGTTTGTTCTTCACGGTTGAACATGACATCGCCTTCTATTCCAGTGAACAATGAAGAATTAGAACGTATCATTTATGTTATGTAACAGAGCTACTATCGTCTGACAATATATGCATATTACAATGCATAAGTACAATGCTGTATTGATAGCGACTACAGGGGATAAATTGTATATAAGTATTTAGTTCGCCGCGTCTCCTCTTTAATCTTTTACCTACCTATTTGCGACAAAGATAACATGGCTTTGAAAAACAGCAATAAAATCAATGGGCTAGCGACTTACCATCACTAAGAGATCTAAAACGTTTGGAACTGAAAGCCTTTCTCAAACATTTTTTTATCAAAAAGTAGTAATTTTGAACCTTTTTTAAATGTTCTTCTATTCCGTGTCTTCGTATCTAAAACTAGATACCTACGAGTAGCGATTCATGCTGAGAAAGTGCTGCTTTTCGGAAAAGATTATTGAATCTGAGGCGTTTATTTATTACCTACAATACTTACTATAGGTGTAATCATTTGATAACACAATCTATAGGTATTTTTTTTATACAGAGAGGTTTTAGTATTCAATATGATTTTCCTCAGCTTAGAGGCATATTGATTTCAAAATGCGAAAAATATTTTAAATTAGAAATGTTGTTTTTAGGTAATGACTTTTGAATACTTTTGGGGCACTTGTATTTTTAAATTTGTGGGGGCACTCTTCTCAAAGTTATGTTAAATATAACGAGTAATATAAAGCAAAATATAGGTAAAGGTATAGGTATGGTACCTATTATTGAACCTAAGTGTAACATATGAAGCAACCTCAAGCCAGCATTATCAATATTCATCTGCACTAGGTCAAGCTTTCTCAGGCTTTGCCGGCATAATTTGTTTAGTTGAATGTAGGTTGCATGTTGCATTGCGTCATTTTTTCTACATGAGTAAATGCAATTAGGTACCTATTTTAAGAATTGTAAATGCTGACGTTTATGTAGGTATCTTGAAACGGTTACTTCAAACGAGAGAGCGCTATTGTACTAAATAATATTACCAACTCCTGAAACTATTTATCACTTAAATTTCCCCAATTCAATGTGAATGAAAAAATATTGATACTGATTTAATATTTCGTATCTAATATATTTTTATAAGGTTTATTCATTCATTATTTGTTACCTTATTAAACTGATGTTACATATGCTTTTATTGTTATCAAGCCCACAATCATAAATGACATTGCATTAAAACTATAAATCCCACCCACCCACATTTCCCGCTTAACATAATGTCAAAATTCTGAAATTGGTTACCCTGGCAATGAACAAGTATTTAAACATCTAATTAATTCATTATTTCTTCTTCCACAGACGGCAGAGCGGTCCCCGGGCTGGGAAACACATAGAGTTCGCCTGAACCGAGTGCCAGGGTACGGGTTTGGGATTGCCGTGTCAGGCGGAAGGGATAACCCTCACTTTGCTAGCGGGGATCCTTCGATTGCGGTCTCCGATGTCCTTAGAGGAGGGCCGGCTGAGGACAAATTGCAGTAAGTTATCTATTTAAAACATGAGCAAAACTTCTAGTATATAGTTTATCGCTGTTGGACGAAGTTAAGGGTACGTCCTTAAGATTAATGTTTTGATCTCTGAAACGACGGAACAGTACCTATAGTTAAGATTTTTCACGTTACTCCGAAAGACAAAGGCAACATTAAAAAAGCACAGGGATAAGGAATAATCGGGAGGGGGAAAAGGAGTTTCACCTCCGTTAAACTGCAATATTTCTTGGTGGTACTTATCTTGACGATTCAGTACAGGGTTATATTAGACACTTAGTAGTTTCGGAAAATCTGGGCTACGTAGACAGCCATCTTCATATGCTCCATCCTGATTTCATTGCCATTATTATATTTACAGAGTAAACGACAGAATAGTGTCAGTGAACGGGGTCCCCCTAGAGAATGTGGAGTACGCGAGGGCAGTGCAAGTCCTCAGGGATTCCGGGGCGGCGGTGTCGCTGGTCGTCAAGAGACGAGCACCGCCCCCAACTGCACCCACCACTATCAAGTTGTCGCTGTCCAGAATGGGAAGAAAGAAGGTAAATATAATATTTTAAGTGAACAGGACGGTCAGTTCGCTCTCCTGAGAAGTGATACATCTAACATTAAGTGTTGAAGGAAATAAATAAGTAGTAGTCATAATTTTTCGTTTACGCTACTCTGCAGTTGTCACCCGAGACGACAGGTGATAGAATTCTAGGTAATAACTACTGTGCCCTCATCCCCGAACACACAAAAGTGCACGGCATTCGCTATTTTACGGGACGATATCTGGCACCACGTCGGTGCCTACCTAGACGACACAGTGCCAAGCTTACCTACAATTAATAATCTCATGAACCCATTGAACGAGAATCCAGACACAATAGAAAATCTATTGTCTGGCGCCATAAGGTGTCCTTAGCGGTCTAAGGGAAAAACTTATACTTCTAGAGTCGGTGATTGAATAAGGATCACTCCATCATTAATCAGATTCGTACTGAATTCCACTGTATATCCGCGCGTTATGGCGGGTCGCCAACTTTTTCTATTCAGAAGAACATACCACGAACAAGTGCGGTTGGCTTAAGTCCTGAGTTAAATACCTACCAAATCACATCACTTGATGTATAAAATTTTAAGTAAACACAAACGTACACGTTTTTATTAGGGGACTTCGGACCGCGTTGATTTTGTTAATCCATTGTAACCAAACATCCCCGTTCTCCTCCCTAGGTGAAGGCCTAGCATTATTACTTTACGAAAATTGCTTTATTAACCCATTGAACACCGAGAGCGTCGGTGGCTCAATTGTGTGAACTGTCGCCTTCCTACCGGGAGAGCTGAGGTTCAAATCCCGACACGTACCAATGTGTTTTCGAAAATATATGTACGTTATCCGACGCTCTTACGATGAAGGAAACCTTCATGTACACCTGCGAAGAGATTCGAAGGTTGTGAGTGAAGTCGTCCAATCCGCACTGGCCCCGCGTGGACGACTAAGGCCGATTAGGCCTTAGTCGTCCACTACCCTATACGGGTAAGCTCGTGCCCCTCGGTGGGGACGTTTAATGAGCTGATGATGATGAACACCGAGAATCCAGACACAATAGAAAATCTATTGTCTGGCGCCTTAAGGTGTCTTTGGCGGTCAAAGGGTTAAAAACATCTTATGTATCTAAGTTTTCAGAATAAAATTCAAATGAATAAAAGTATGCAATTTAAACTTTTAAATAAATTTCAGATTTCGGTGTAGTCCTAGGATGCAAATTGTACGTCAAAGAACTAACAATGCGGGCAAGGGAACAGCTGAACCAAGCTGGCCAAGGTCTTTGCGAGGGTGACGTGGTCACCAGAATCAACAACAGCCAAGTCACCGACACCATGACCTTGAAAGAAGCCAGAAAACTGATAGAATCCTGCAAGGACCGACTGAACTTGGTTGTCACTAGAGAATTAATTAGGGAAGAGACTGTTACCAATGGGAACTACCAGAATAACTACAATAGTTTAGGTAAGTAAAGAACATATTTACGCGTCTAATACGCTGTTGTGGTGGTAAATAAGGTACCTAAAACTATTTATTTTCAGTAAAAAGGTACTTTTTATCACCCTACAAGAGGTCAAGAGGTCAACCCTTTGAACGCCAGGAATCCAGACACAATAGAAAATCTATTGTTTCTGACGCCTTTTGGGTGTCATTGGCGTTCAAAGGGTTAAGTTATAAATTATTACTACTTAAATATTAGTATTTATCATCCCAAGGTATAGGTAAGTAGTAAAACCAACAAGTCCACTTTTGGAATGTTCTTTCTTAAACCGCAGTATCGCAGTACCTACACTGCTGGACAGGTCTCCCCCATCTTGCGTCTGATATCCTGGTCCTCCTTTATGTAGTTGTACAACTACCTAAAGCTAAAGTTAATGTTGCAAAGTTTAATTTCATAGAGTAACTAACCAAATTGCATTAACTTTACAAAGCTTTTGTGTTTACAAAAAAATGATTATCCATTATTTGCAAGCCATAATACAAGCTCGCATCTTAAATTAGCCAGTTGACGCTGTATTAAATCTGTAGATATTTATTCATATTAATTATTTCAGAAGCGACGCCACAAAACACCTACGCAGGCGCGAACAAAATATGTCATCGGCATATTCAAGTAGTGGACAGAACTTATACGTGGCTGCCCCTGTGCGAGGGGGGGAATCGAGGAGGGGACCCATGCCGCACGAGGCACACGACCAACCACCGAGGCCCCCTCCTCCTAGAAACGAAGGTATGGCTATTTTGAATTTCTACTAAAATGCTATAAATTATCAAATATGTTTTTTAGTATTTGGATGTGATTAGACCATTCAATTTAAGAATTGCAGAAAATTGTTACTTTGTTTTATGTCAAAAATCAATCTGTAGAAATAATATATTAAGTTATCCTAATTAATAGACTACCTATTTGTGAATTAAATATGCTTACCTATCTTTTATTTACTAACGAGAATTTCTTTAGGACTTTTATAATCTCAAATATTACCGAAAGTCTAAGAAACGTTTGGTTATAAAATTTCATACTTTCATTTGCATAATAGCATGACAACTAATGACTTAGCTGATTAGATTTGTACCAGTAATACTGGGTTGATATTTTTCCACATTTTCAACAGATTATTACAGCAGTAGACGACAACTTTTCGAAGAAGACGCGATGGCCCAACAGAGAAATAAGCCACCGTGAGTGTTCAACAATTTAAAGTTCTTATCTCATATTGATTTTTAAATATTTTTAAGCTAAGGATATACAGATAAGATTTATATAGGTTTATTTAATCTATCCAATTTGAAACTACTACCTATAAGTTTAATTTTGGGGTGTCATTTATTGTTTACGCTTTCTTCAATGGTTTGAAATTCTGGAGTCTTAGCCTACCTGCTGCTCAGGCAATCTGTAGTCTGCCTGCAGATTCAAAAACCTGTTTCATTAATGATCGATTTAAGCTTATGATTAGACTTCAATATGGTGGTGTTAAGGGGTTTGACCTCAGGGTAACCAGAACTTACCTCTATCCCAGACACAATACAATTTCTTTTATCATAAGATTACCAATAAAGTTTAAGGTTGGTGTTTTAAATAAGTACATATTAAAGAGTTTTAATTTTACAGGAGTGAACCAAGACTGATCAGCTTCCAAAAGGAGGGTTCCGTAGGGCTTCGGCTCTGTGGTGGCAACCGCTCGGGCGTGTTCGTGTCGGGGGTCCAGCCCACCAGCCCCGCAGCCCTACAGGGTTTGCAGCCAGCTGACAAAATACTTAAGGTACCCATTTTGATTTCGAAGACTAACTATATTTGTAGTAATTGTTTATAATGTACCAATAAACAAAGTCTCTACCTAAAGGACGTTGATTTAGTAAATTTGTTTCGTTGCTTTCTTTTTATTGTTTTATTTAATAAATTAGACGAAGTCTCCCCTGAAAAATAGTTGACTTATATTTAAGCGGAACTTTAATTACTAATATACGAATATAGTGTTCGTTATCTTAAACCACTCAAACAAACCACTCAAAACAATTATGCAGGTAAATGACATGGAAATGAAGGGTGTGACTCGGGAAGAGGCGGTATTGTTCCTACTGAGCCTGCAAGACCGCATCGACCTCATCGTGCAACATTCACCCGACGAATACAACGCGGTTGCTAGTGGTCAAATGCGTGAGTACTTATATTATCTGTGGTTTTGACATTTGAAAATGGTAGTGTTGCCATTTATGTATATTAAGTATTGATATTAACTAATGTGTAGTTTTCAAATTACTTCAACATCATCATCATTCCACTGGTGAATGAAAGCCTCTCCTAATGATTTTCACACGGCCCGATCCCTAGCAGTCTACATTCATTGACTACCCGTCACCCTAACAATAATCTAACTAACTTTTTAACTTTTTGCCGAACAGATGGACTGTTAACTACTAACAGTCCATCTGTTCGGCAGTGTGAAAAAGCCTACGCTTCTTAAGTTTATTGGTGGAAATAGGTGCGTAGTCTATTAAATAATTCATTTGGATCCCTGGATAAGTTTTGAATGGCAAAGTCTTGACATTTAATGATATTCCAGTTGCATTAAAAGCATAATCACCATTATGGCCCTAATGAAGAACCCTGAGGAACTCATATATAACTTTATTTTTGTTGATAGCGGGAGACTCGTTTCACATAAAAACGCATTTCCATTACACGGAGCCAACTGACGGAGAGATGTCGTTCCGTTGCGGCGACGTATTCCACGTTATAGACACGCTGCACAACGGTACTGTTGGTGCTTGGCAAGTCTTCAGGATAGGTGAGTACTAGTTCAGTATTATAGTTCTTTATAAATGTTTCTATTGATTTTAATGGGGTATGAACGTACGTGGTCAGTGCATACACGTTAGGTCCCAAGCCAATCTCACGAGCTAGTGATGAAAAGCAAGTATTCTGAGAGCCCTTTTATTTCAAAGTAGCTAACACCAGTGAATATATTTACTTATTTTATAGTTATACGTACTGTGATATAAAATACTGTCATATTTGAATAATAAAAGTTTAAAAGAGTCTATCGACTTTGCCGGCTCTTCTCGAAGATCCTACTTATTCCGAGCCAGTGGTAGAAACATACAAATATAATAATGACAATTGTCGATTCAAAAGTATCTGGAAAAGATTTATTTGAATAAAGATATTTTGAATTTGTAACTTACACAACCTTATTTTATATTATATAGATTCAAGTGTCACTAAATTCCACTTAACGGTATTTCAGGGCGAAATAACCAAGAAGTACAGAAGGGAACAATCCCGAACAAAGCAAGAGCGAGGAGCTGGCCACAGCTCAGTTTAACGCGACAAAAAAGAGCTGTCGGGTGCCGACGCCAAGCATAACTTCTTCCGACGACGACGTTCCACACACCGCCGGACCAAGAGTCTTGGAAAGGTACATTTCTATGCCAGTAGTTCCCAAAATATTGTTCTGTAATGATTTTATACTGCTCCTTCTTGATTAACTTAAAACTTCAAACTCATTATCCGCTGGAAGAATATCGTGGAAAGGCAATAGAAAATCCTTTGTTTGTTTGGATAGTTATCCGCATCGAATCTTCTAATATGAATTGATGGTCTTGTAATGGGTTTGTAAACAAATTGGAAACACCTGAAGCATTTGAGCATACCAGTTTTCAGTGAAGAGCAAGGCTTTCCTCAACAACTAGGGGATATAGATAACCCACGGGAGACAATGCACAAAAACGCCTGGTTCGGTACTTAATTCGCTCCTATACTATTTTTCCTGCACATAACAGTTTTCATGTTATTCGAGTACCTTTAACTTTTGTTCGGTCTGAACTAGCCAAGAAAATTGCTGCAGTTAGTAAATGCGTAAAGCATTGTGATTTCTTTTTTGAGATGTCAAGTACTTGTTATATGCGAATACACACTCTTTAGCCATTGGCTAACATTGCATCATGGTGAGTTATTTTCAGGCTTCATCTCTTCATATTCATGGTGTATAGAAAAGCCTTATACCATGCAGCGGACTGAAACATTTGATTGACTGAAGTTTCACCATTTTCATTTTTACTTTCGGTATTCTCAGGAGCACTGGGACGAAGTAGTGCTATCAGACAGCATCAGCAAGTTCCCAGCGTACGAGCGCGTGGTACTCAAGCAGCCCGGCTTCGTTCGGCCAGTGATTGTACTGGGAGCAGTCGCAGACATCGCTAGAGAACGGCTACTCAACGAGAGCCCTGACAAGTTCTCTTCGCCAAGTTAGTATTACTTTAAAAAATATAACAGTGCAGGCTGAACCTGACTGTCTATAAAACGGTTGAGTTCGTGCTTCAAAGGGCATGTTAAGTTCCGACTACTTTTCCAGTGCGGTAACTAATTGTAAGCGTTGTGGTTTAAACCCATTGAACGCCGGGAATCCAGACAATATAGAAAAACATTTGTCTGGTGCCTTTAGGCGTCATTGGCGGTTAAAGGGCTAACTATAAAACAAACAAAAAATAAATTTCTTTTTTTCTGATTTTCTGTTTCTGTTTACTCCTAAGAAAAATCAAATACAACTCGTTTCGTTGGCAGTTTTTTTACCTAGAAGGAATATTTGAACGTGCTAAATACGAACAATTCTTGGCAGAAATGGACAGCTCCATCGAAGATAGTAAATCGAAGGCGAGCGGCATCATTCGTCTGTCCAGCATCAGATCGGTGATGGAACGGGGAAAGCACGCGTTGCTTGACATCACCCCGTAGACCGTCTCAACTACGCGCAATTCTATCCTATAGTCATCTTTTTGAAGGCAGACAATAAGCACATCATCAAGCAACTGAGAGCTGGTTTACCCAAGTAAGTTGATGAATAAAATATGCTGATAATAGTTTAGTTAGGATATAAACACACGTTTTGCTTACTTCCTTGCCTTATTGACGACCCATGTGGTCGTAATAGTTAATAAGTCGGCTATTACACCAGGGATCCGGTTCGACCCGATACTGCAACCGCTCCCCAACACTTGCAGTGGAAATTCAAAAATATGTGGAGAACATAGAATACTAGACTTATACAGCGAAACAACTCTTGGTAAAATAAAATAATATATTAAAAAAGAAAACACGTCTGCCATTTACAATAGTGAAAGAGAAGAGAACAAAACACAATCAATTAAATATATTCTTTAACATATGACAAGTTCTCGTAGAAAAGAGGTTGCATATTTAACATACAGCGCCCGTTGAAATAACATTATTTCAATAAATAATAAAAATAAAATAATCAAACTAAAATACTTAATACCTTTAGAAATAATATGTGAAACATTTCACAATATTATGTAACTAAATATTTTTACATTAATTTATTAAACCTATGAATCTTAAAATTACAAAACAAAACAAATAAAATAAATACTCCTAGTTATCTTAAAGAAACAAAAAATAAAAACTTCTGTAATTTTAATTATACTGTTCAAAAGGCAATGGCACAATTTTTGTGATAGGCCGCGAGTAAACACCAGTTTTTGTTTTAAGAACAACAGCTCTTATATGATTATCTTTACCTTTATACAATTCAACAATTCGACCTAGTGGCCATGACATTGGTGGTAAATTATCATCTTTCAATAATACAATTGTGTTTAACAATAAATCAGTTTTTCTTTAAACCATTTGTATCTTACTTGTAAGGTATTCAAATAATCAGCACTCCATCGTTTCCAAATATTGTCGAAGTTTACAAATTTGATGGTATATATCCAATCTGTTATCTGGAAAATTAGTAAAATCACCTTCTGGAAAAGATGTTAAGCTGCTACCTACTAAAAAATGGGCTGGTGTGAGACACTCTGCCTCGTCATCCAAATCTCTTAATGGGGTGATTGGCCGACTATTTACAATTGCTTCAACTTGCGTCAAGAATGTATACAAATGCTCATAAGACAATACGGTATTTCCTAACACTCTTTTTAAGTGATGCTTTACAAGCTTTACAGAACTTTCCCATATTCCCCCCCAATGAGCAGAATGTGGAACTATGAAACGCCATTCAATGCCCTCTGAAACTACATAGTTGGAAACTTGTTCAAAATCAGTTTTAAACATTCTATATAAATCATGAAGTTCATTTTTAGCCCCATGAAAAGTAGCACCATTATCACTGAATATTTTAGAACATCGACCTCGTCTAGAAATAAATCTACGCAATGCATTTAAAAATTCCTTAGTGGTTAGATTTGACACCAACTCAATATGAATAGCTTTAGTACTAAGGCAAACAAACAGACATATATATCCTTTGGTTATGATAGGCTTTCGTACGCGGGCAATTTTAACTGGTATTGGCCCGGCAAAATCTATACCTGTAAATACAAATGGCCGAGAAGGTGTTACACGACATTTAGGTAAGTCAGCCATTATTTGTGAAGCGGCTTCAGCCTTGTACCTAAAACAACGGATGCATTTATGAATCAAATGACGTACACGATTACGAGCATTCAACGGCCATGCAAACTTTCGCAAACTAGACAAAGTTGTCTGCGTTCCTGCATGCAACAGTCTTTCATGTTCATACCTAATTAATAAATCAGTTACATGACAACGCGCAGGCAGAAGCAAAGGAAATTTTTTATCGTAAGGTATATCTGCATGAAGTAACCGACCGCCTACCCTCAACATTCCTTTGCTATCTGAAATATATTCAAATACTTCAAAGACTTGGAGCCGTCTTCAAGTTTGGAAGAAACACAACCGTTTAAATCCTTTTGAAAATGTGCCTCTTGTACAGATTTGATTATAAAATTCATTGCTTGATTAAGCTCTTTAGTTGTTAAATAATCAACGGTTTTCGACTGAACATTTTTAACGTTGTTTATAAATCGAAGCACATATGCTATCACTCTAATTAATCGGGCCCAAGTAGAAAAATTATTAAACATACCAATAAAATGGTCACTACTTTTCTTTGAAGGAGTAGTGACACACTTGGCACATCTTGATATTTTACCTCACTGCGTGCGCTGTTTTTCATTATCTGATCATCATGAAACATTTGCATTGAATGAAATGGAAACGGACCAGGCTGTGAAAGCCATTGAGGTCCATCAAACCAAAGCTTACAACTTGACAAATATTGCGGCTCGAGTCCACGTGAAGCTATATCAGCAGGATTTTCAGACGACTTCACATGAAACCAGTTGTCCTTTTGTGACAATCTCTGTATTTCGGCAACTCTATTGGACACAAAAACATCACGCCTGACGGTATCATTTTTAATCCAACACAAGGTAATCATAGAATCAGTCCAATAAAATAATTTTCAGGTTGAATGTTTATTGTTATCGACACTGTGCTCATAAGTTTTGCTAGAAGAAGCGCCGCACTAAGCTCTAGCCTGGGTAAAGTTACATGTTTAATAGGCGCAACTTTTGTTTTCGCACAGACTAAATGAAGACTAGCTGTATCATTACGACTACAACGGATATACAAAACACAGCCATATGCTTTAGTTGAACTGTCTGCAAACCATGAAGCTCTATTCTATCTGCATCATGCATTAGAGAGACGAGGTATTGAAATACCATGCAAAGATTCGAGGTTCGTGCAAAACAATTTCCATTTATTTAGTATAGGATCAGGCACTATAGAATCCCAATCAAGGTTTAATTTCCAGATATCTTGCATTATTATTTTTGCATAAACTGTAACTGGAGAGATGAAACCTAAGGGATCATATACCCTGGCAATATTGGACAAAATAGTGCGTTTAGTATAATCAGAGGAATTATTATATTTAGGTACATCAACTTGAAATTGATCCAAATTTGGTTCCCACTTTAATCCTAGTGTTTAATACAAGAATCCTCCTTTATTGAAAGAAAAATTTAATTTCTCACGTCTTTCAAGTGGAATAAGCGACATTAATTCTGGACAATTACAGTACCACTTATGTAACTCAAATTTCCCTTTGCCTAATAACAGATTCAACTCGTTCATGGTTTTACAACGGAAGTTAAATCGTTTCCGCCATATAAAATATCGTCAACGAACGTACCATCAAGCAATGCTTTAGAAGCAAAAGGAAAATTAACACCTTCATCCTCAACCAACTTCACCAATGTCCAATATGCAACTCTTTTCTACGAGAACTTGTCATATGTTAAGAATATATTTAATTGATTGTGTTTTGTTCTCTTCTTTCACTATTGTAAATGGCAGACGTGTTTTTCTTCTTTAATATATTATTTAATTTTACCCAGAGTTGTGCTGTATAAGTCGAGTATTCTATATCTCCACATATTTTATTTAGGGAACGCTATATCGGGATATCTGGATTTCGAAATATCAGGATCCCGCATTATTCTTGGGGGATCAGTCCCGCATATAAATCGAGTTAGGTAACGATACTACACAACGATTCTCAATCGTTATTACCTCTTGCTACAGTGGCTATGATGCGAGCTGAAACTACAGAGCCTAAAACGATGTCCCTTCGAGATGAACTTGTACAAACTCTATCAAGTTTCAAAACTGCTTGTCACCCTCATTGTTGAAGATTTGATTGAGAAATAACTGAATTTATGAATTAAAGATAATTTCAATTCCCCTAAAGCGTTTAAGGTGAATTGAAATTCGCCTAAAACGCTTTATTAACCTGTTCAGAAAATTCTTGTTATGCTTCCATAAGCGTGGAAGAAGAACAAGCATTTTCTGCTGCTGGTTATAAGTATGGCATGCAAAGTTAGGAGTTGTTTGGTAGACAGCACATTTACACATAGTGTGTTTTATGAACTTTTATTACCAACTCGTCCTTTTTTTTGTTGTATCTGCAAACATGCGATATTCCGCAAATACCAGGATCCCGCGGAATTCAAATCATTCAGTGCCGGAAATACTTGGAACTGAATTTTGTTGCGGGACTGCATTCCCTAGATTAATTGTACTATATTTTAAGTATATAGAAGTACTCGTATATACTGGATCGATTGTAATATATTTTGAGTAATATAGGTCTCCCTCATACATCCACTTTCTTTTTCATATTTAAAACTCCATAAGGTTTTTTGAACAATTTTGGCATCGCTGTCGCTTAACGTATCCCTTTAGTCAATAAGTGAATAAATAATAGATTCAGCAACCTGTCAATATTTGGTAAATTTTCCAAGTCGTTAAAACTAAAACTTGAACACGACTACTCTTTTACTATCGTAAAGAATAATCATTTGTTTGGCCATCTCATCTTTTGAGAAGTGCTGATGAGGCATGAAATGTCATGATTATCCGACAAACTGTGATTTCTTCTAAAATGCTTACTGTGCTATTCATATTATTATTGAAATATTGTAAAGTCTAGTTTAGTTTTTAGTACTGAGACCTAATTTTGTAAAGTCTAAGTCATCGATTGACGTAGGTGTAAGTAATTTTGAGAGTACAGACCCTTAAAAGTTCGTAACGGGCAAGACTCATTTGGGTGGAAAGGAAATGAGATAAAATAGTGATATTTAAACAACTTATATTTAATATTGCATGTATACATTTTCAAATCAATGAATCAGAAACGAAATTTTGCTGTTTTATTGGTGTTATCACTGCATGCTGCGAGTCTGTTGGTCAGGAAGTCGTTTCGTTATCAGGCAGTAACTAACCTGACTTGACACATGCACCGTAGTGGTCTACTGTTTCCCCTGCACATTCACATCTAAAACCAAAACAAAATACTGTTATTATAATCATTAAATCTATAAAATTATATATATTTTTAAATTATTTGTTTAAATGAAGAACTACATTTGAATTTCGTTTTTTATCGTTTTGGCTTCATTTGTAACTACTATTTAACTAAGAAAATCTTGGAATCTTAATTTCACCCACTTCCTCATCTTCGATTTGTATGAAATTTTGCACACGCTCTGAGTTCTAATGACAATACGAGTGAAGAAACATCATTACAAATCCAATTGCAATGACGTTTCTTGGCGGATTGGCTACTTGTTTCCTTGCGACGACCAAGTCCAGTCGAGGCCACTAGATCACGGAGGCAATCCACAGGACAAGCGTGTAAACGTAGTATCAAAAGAAATGATCTGAGCTAGTACTTACATGCACCGATTAATATAGTCGCAGTTGTTCCGGGAACACACAGGGGTGGTAATGTTTGTGCAAAAACAATTTCCCTCGGGTGGTTTAGGACATGTCTGGCTCAAAATCATGACCGCCAGTCCCAAAACGCACAGGAATCCTGGAATAAATCAATTGAAGTGTTTGTTTATGTGGTAATGCATTAGAAATATATATTTTTACAACTAACCAACAAACACCACTTTGAAAGCACGAAAAACATTTAATTTTAATTGTGTAGTACGCCGAAATCACGATAAAATTTTAAAGTGGTGTAACGTTATAATGGAAACGCCTGTAATTGGCGGGACCAAGATTTCATCTCAATTTTAAAAAACGACTAAATTTAAGTTACCGGTTATATGGTTATATACATATATACAAGTTTTACTATGGCAGGAAAACCGTAAAAGATAAAACCTTAATTGTCATATCCAATCAAAGCTTTGAAAAGTCTAACAAGCCGATAATAAAATAATACTTACCAAAAACGAACTTCATGGTTTCTATACTCAGTTAGTTCTGATACATCACGTACCTTTAGACCAGCTTTTTATATTCTTAGATGGCTTTAAACGTAATGTAACAAATAGCATGCACCGAATACGAGTATATTTACTATATTTGGTACAGTTTCATTTTTTTTTCTTTTTATTTGGGACATAAAACAATTACATAATAAAGGCTTAATATTAGTGAAGTTTTACAAAAGTTACTCATTATGTAACCAACCTCATTGTTCACGAAATAAATGTAATTGACAAGCGTAATTGTCGCAAAATGACGGAAATGCAAATATCAGTGCATAGACCTAGCATTATGAATGCTATCCATGGATCAGCGTTATACAAACAAATGAAAACTACAACTCATTCTTTTAATATTAAAATACATTACTTTTTGAATTAGCTCAGGGATAATACAAATCAATCTAACGGATTTTATGGAGCGGCATAGCCCATATAGTTTTTTTAATCTATTTGACTACTTCATACTCACTGTATCTACTTATTTTTTTGCTCATGGCAGCAAAAGGAATATTTATACATTTTTACGCAGATTAAATATTGTCCTTAAATATGCAGATTGTCAGTTTTCTTTGTTCGGCTAAACTTATCTTTAAAAGTTTAAAAATAGTGGATGGCTCTCTCGTGCATATTATAGCCAGACCACAAAAGAAATCACATTATAATTCACCAATTTACCTCTGAAACAGCTAAATAAATATGTAGAAGTGACATGACACACTCATACCTACAGTCGAATTATTTGAAGCAAATCGATCATTATTGTTTTTAGTTAACATTTTTTTATTATTGATTTGGAGGTAAACGAGCATATGGTTCACCTGATGGTAATTGTCACCAACGCCCATGGACATTTGCAAGACCTGAAGTCACAGAAATGAGTTGCTAGCCCTTGAGAAGTGTACGCTCTTTTTTTTAAGGACGCCAGGTCAAATCGCTCCGAAAATGTATCCAGTGGAAGTTTATTCGACAGTTTTGTCGTACGTGGCAGATAATGATGACAGAATATTAAAATACATGACTGTGTACATGATATCGAACTGTGAAAGATCTTCAATGATCCAAGTGGTGAATCAGGAGTTCCTCCAATATGTACGATGGTGGAACTCAGCCGCAGGAACAAGCCTGAACAACTCATCAGAATGCTTCCCATGATAGAAGCAGTAGAAAATGCAAAGAGTCCAGCGGGGCAGAAAAATCTGGGTCGTCGTCAGTTAAATTTTCAATCAGTCCTCAGAATAATTCTCTATCTGCTCCTCCCCTGAAGATTCAGTAAATTATTGTAACTCTCATTTTGCTGACATTGACCATAAGCTTACTTAACTTACCTAATTAATTATTAGAATCCCTTAACACGTCAGAACAATCCTTAGTGAACAGTGAAAAAGCAAAAAAATATTCTTACCATAATTTCTTCATTCTGCCCACGGACAATATGGAAGGCTCTTTCTTCTATATTAAACAATCTCAAATCAGACAGTTCCCCCAATTTGGTTCCAAAACTACTCCAGAGAACTTTAGACCCACATCTTTTTAGATTTTCTCTGAATTGCTCGAAATATTGTTAAGATCATTAACGGTGAATAAATGATGCAGTGAGCTATCTAATAAAAAATGGTCTGCTATCATCCAGATAATGGCCCTCACGGTATTGGTGTATTCTGAGACCTTGCTAAAGCATTCGACAGTATTTCAATTCCGATGCTCTGCAAAAATATGTCCTATAGCATTCATGAAGTAGCTCTAAATTGATTCGAAATTCACTTCCAGATCACAGTGCAATAAGATTTGTGACCATATCAGCACATACCTACCTATCAATTTCGGTGTCCCTCAGGGTAGAATATGAGGTTTTTTTCTATGTATTCGCTATATGAACCACATCCAAACGTGTAGATGGAGCTGTGCGTTGATGATACAATCGCTCTATTTCAGGGATAGGTTCTGGGACCCTGCTGCAACTGTAGCTGAGCTTGGAATGTTAATTTTAACATTGATTGGTTGGTTAGATAACAAACTCCTTACCTTTAATCTCAACTAAACCAAGTTCATTTTCTTTTATAAAACGAAACACTCTTACCCTTTTACCCACAAATATGGTTTATTATGACTTACACCACAATATGTGATTGTTTTTCTTTATTGCAATTTGTTTTCACGAAATATTTAGGAGTAGAAGTTGATGACAATCTTTCATTAAAGCATTGCCTCAATTGCCTTGCCTTAAACCTAAAACGGAGACAAATACAGATCATGCGACTCCACCAAAACTCAGCCGATAAACAGCTCATTAAACGTCCCCACCGAGGGGCACGAGCCTACCTGTAAAGAGTGATTAGGCCTTAGTCGTCCACGCGGGCCCAGTGCGGATTGGAAGACTTCACACACAACCTTAGAATCTCTTCACAGGTGTGCATGAAGGTTTCCTCACGATGTTTTCCTTCACAGTAAGAGCGTCGGATAATAACTAAGAACGTACGTGTCGGGATTTGAACCTCGGCCCTCCCGGTAGGAGGGCGACAGTCTACACCATTGAGTCACCGACGCTCCCTAGTATTTTTAATTTTTCAAAAATAACATAAAAAAATACAATTCTGTTCTAAAAATGGCATTCGTACGCAAAATAATATGGGAGATATTCTGAAATCTCAAAAGATTTTGGCTCTGGTAAACATTTTGCTTTTTGGTGGTCATTTTCGCTTTTTAACGTCGATATGAACTAACTGGTACATCTGAAGCTTATGAGAGTTAAAAAATATGAAACATTTCAAGAAAAGGTAGGTAGTGCCCTTACACTTCGCTTGAATCCAGACACATAGAAGACACCCAGACGAATACCATCAGACATGCTCATGCACACAAATGTTTGAACTACCCGGGGATCGAACCAGGAACCCTTGGTATAATAGCCGATGACTCTACTATTACACTACAAGGGTCGTCAAAATGAATTTCAATAGAAACTAACTTACGCTTGTAATCAACAGTACATGCTAGTGCAGTGCTGTATTTTGCTACTTGCTCTGTAGCAAAATACAGCACTTGGACATATTTAATTGTTTATTTTAAAATTCAAAGGAAAGATCATGTACTTCATAAAGTCAAAGGCTACATAATGGTTTACTTTGAATGGAATTTAATTAATAAGAATGCTATCAACTTTTGTGTTTCGGAATGAGGGCACTGTAGCTAGTGAAGTTACCGGGTATCAGAGACCTAACATCTGTTGCGTCTAGTGTCGGGCGCAGTGCAGTATTGACAGACTGTCTATCAGTTGATGGTCTCCTTCAATACCGCTCTATCATGGTGAGCGTCCTGTTCACTTCAACAAAAAAATAGCAATATAAGAGAAACCTAATCCGTTGTTTTCCGTTAAACAGGATTTTTCATTTTATATCAAAATATTGTGCTCTCAATATTTATGATAACATATATGATTTGTGATGAATAACACATATGCTTTGTGATGAGAATATAAGATTTATTATTATTATGTTTTGGAAATCCTTAGATTCACGGGTCAAATTGTGGTCCGGTCCTTTGGAAGGCATGTGTGGGGGCACAGGGTCCTTTTTCGAATTGTAATCTTTGTAAGTGTTACACGTGGCGGATGCCATCACAGAATGCACAATATGATACAACCCATGATGACCCGCGCCAGGTGTAAAGACTATTGCAAATATATGAAAACTACGATACCGGTCATGGAATTGGTTTTAGTGGACTGGATAGCTGGCTATGGGAGAGACTACGGATTATTATTATATTAATTAACGGCGTTTAAGCTAGTGGACAGCAGTTATCACGGTTGACGTCATTTCGCATAATATATTTACCTACATTAGTTACCTACCACCTGAACATACAACAGATGTCATGTCACCAAATTTGTTTTACGTGCGTCATCATCAGCTCATTAAACGTCCCCACCGAAGGCACGAGCCTACCCGTATAGTGTATACCTAAATCATCCACGCGAGCACAGTGCGGGTTGGACGACTTTACGCACTAACTTTGAATCTCTTCGCAGGCGTGCGAAGGTTTCCTCACGATGCTCCTTCACCGTAAGAGCGTCGGTAACGTACATATATTTTCAAAAATTCGAAAACACATTGGTACGTGGCGACATTCAAACCTCAGCCCTCTCGGTAGGAGGGCAACAGTCCACACTATTCAGCCATCGACACTCGCTTTTACGCGCGTATCTGGGGCACGGCTGTGCCCCTGCAAGTCGAGCGCGAAGCAAACACTGCCGTACATCCTTTACAGGATCCATTTCGCCGCATTTTCAGGCCCCGATTTGAGAACCTTTGGATAATACTAGAGCGCTGAAATTTCGTCATCTAGTAAGATATAATAACTTACTTTAAATCCAAAATTTCAAGTCTGTAGGTCATTTAGTTCCGACGTTAAGCGGAACTAAAAAGTCACACAACATCAACCATAATAATTAATTAATTGCAGTAAGGAACCTTAGACTTGGCACGTCTTTGTCTTGATTTCATTACTTTTAGAGATAATCAAGCAGCTCCATCGAGCTGCTAATGTTTTTGGTGGGATAAATTAGTCAGTTTCAATAACTATTTTGTTTCGTCAAAGCAGATTTGCTATTAGTCTCGCTCTCTCTTCTCTCTAAGAGCGTCGGTGGCTCATTGGTGTGTGCTGTTGCCTTCCGATCTGGAAGGTTCAGATTCAAATCTCGCCATGTACCCATTTGTTTTCAAATTATATGTACTATGACTATCCGACGCTCTAACAGTGAAGGAAAACATCGTGAGGAAACCTGCGCACGCCTACAAAGAGATTCAAAGGTTGTGCGTGAAGTTGGTGAATCGGCACTGGGCCCGCGTGGACGGCTAAGGCTTATACACCCTATACGGGTAGGCTCATGACCCTTGGTGGGGACGTTGTAATGAGTTTATGATGATGATTTGTTAAAATGATATAGACAACAGCTGTCATTTCGGAGACACATTTTGTATATTAATGACAATCTCTTCGTATATTTTTTCGTGGAACTCACGAACTCCTCACACACAACTCTAAACTCAACGCTATTACCACGCAGGCAGATATGCTTTATTTGTTGAATAAATACGTACAGGGAATAAATTAATACCTATTATCTAATCCATTATCCATTACCATTGCATATTCAATTGTTTTTATGTAACAAATCGAATAATATTAAATCATTAATGTAATTCATAGTTCGATTAATAAAACAAATGGTTTAATTATAGTTTTCTTAAAAACAAGTTCAAAATTCACTTACACGTGGACAAGTGTTAATGTTTTTAATTTTAAGGAAACACGAATAATCTCTTTGGCGTATTGCACGTGTAAGAATGGACGCTTTTTCAACACTTCCTTATATTTAAAATTTTCGACTATCATACTAGGTGGTAGATTCGGTACTGAGTCGTCTAGGTAGGTACCACCGCAGTGCCAGATATCGTCCCGTCTAATAGAAGTTTGCGCCTCTTTGTTTCGGGATGAGAGCACTGAAGCTACATAGTAAAATTACCGGGTTAACGTACGTAACATACGTGTATAATAACTGTCTTTCAGTAATAATAAACGAAATGACACACCGGTTAGCACACTTACCTCATAGTAAGTGATAGGCCTGACCATGATAGAGTGGCATTAAAGGAGGATTTGGTGTTGCGGTTGAGAGGTCGACTGCAACACTAAGGGTAAATCAAAACACATTGTTAGTTATTGCTTAAATACGATATATATAATTTATTTCCTAAATATCCACTGACATTGACACAGCGCCATCTAGTGCCACGTTAAGCGCCTAAATTTGGACAGCACACATACACATATTTCGAATGAGCGTACATTTACATAAACAAAAGAGTACAAACTGTACTCTCTTCGGTGGTTCGTTTTTGAGGCACGGATGGCGTATCTACCTTTATATATACAGAATATCATTGGATTCACACAGGGAATCGTCACTGTGCGATTTTCCCTAGTTTCGTTAGGACATTGCTGAATCACCTGATTGTCCGAAAAGGAAGAAAGAAACAAAAACATTGTTTAACCACAAAACTATACAATGACATAACAAGGACAATCATCATCATCATCATCATCAGCTCATTAAACGTCCCCACCGAGGGGCACGAGCCTACCTAAGGGTATATAGGGTGATTAGGCTTTAGTCGTCCACGCGGGCCCAGTGCGGATTGGACGACTTCACACACAACCTTCGAATCTCTTCGTAGGCGTGCATGAAGGTTTCCTCACGATGTTTTCCTTCACCGTAAGAGCGTCGGATAACGTACATATATTTTCGAAAATTCGAAAACACATTGGTACGTGTCGGGATTTGAACCTCAGCCCTCTTGGTAGGAAGGCGACAGTCCACACCACTGAGCCACCGACGCTTAAAGGACAATACAATGAAACAATTTAAAAAGAGAAATAAGATATAACATGAATTAAAAAATTTGTGGTCAAAAGGGCCCTGTCTCAGCTTATGCTGCCGTGTCTGTGCGGTTATGTAATATTAAACAGAAGTGGACAGACACGGCAGCGCTGTTATTCTGCCAGAATAACAACGCAGAAAGATGGTTCCGTACTTCGGATGGCTCGTTAAGCTGCTGGACCCAGTTACATTCTCAGGACAGTAGTCGTAAACACCCAACGAATGGCTTACAGCCCATGAGTATGCTGTACAGGCAGGCCTTTGCTTTGTTGTGTCGTAGTGTTTCCAGTACAAAATCCTTATGTATATGTGCCAAGAACGGAATATCTTCAGGAAGAAGTCAAGTTTCTTGCAGAATAACTATATCAGCTGATTGACAGAGTGATCTTACTCAATGAAAGAAAGAAAGAAAGAAAAATCTTTCAATCGATAGACCGCTTACCAGATTTACAGTTAAAACTTACAAGTTATTAGTAAGATGAACTAATATATAGTTTCTTCTGAGTAGAAACGGCTGTTTCTACTCGCACCCACATTTGTTCTACATTCATTCATTCCACATTCATAAGTAAGGACCAAATGCCAAGACGCGGTCTCCACTCCAGAACTCGTCTGCTCCAATGGCCATCGGTTCTATGTCGTAGAACCGATGGCCGTTGGAGCAGATGAGTTCTGGAGTGGAGACCGCATCTTGGCAAGCGTAGCGTAGGACGCCCTCTGGCCCGATGGACCGACGACTTGCGGAAGGTCGCTGGTGGGAGCTGGATGAGAAAAGCGGAGGACCGGGATATCTGGCGCAAAATGGGGGGAGACCTATGTCCAGCAGTGGACTGCGATAGGTTGAAGAGAGAGAGACCTAAATTATTGAATAAAGGCTTTTGATTTTGTTAGCTTGTGTTAGATGGCGGCATGTGAGTGTCTAG
This sequence comes from Leucinodes orbonalis, assembly GCA_019425675.1. Classification (NCBI taxonomy): domain Eukaryota; kingdom Metazoa; phylum Arthropoda; class Insecta; order Lepidoptera; family Crambidae; genus Leucinodes; species Leucinodes orbonalis. Next base: position 56,781 of record PQWD01010258.1, read on the forward strand.
AGAATATGCTCGTATATTTCTCGCAGGAAAACAATAGAAGTGTATTGTTTAGTGGCGTGTAGAAGTTGCTGATATGCAGTAGCGTGCACAGAGATTATGAGTAGGGTATGCAAATTGAGTGACAGTCATCGCAAAAACAATAAATAATTTACGTTTTTGTCAAATTGAGTGCTGTTGATGATAGCAGATCGCCTATAGTTTCAAATCTGTAGAGGAAATGGGCGAATGAGTGGGAATCATTTAATATGTTGGCGATTTTCCTTGCTGTCTAGACGCACTGCTCATTTGTATATATTGAGTGCACGCCACTGATTAGAGTCGGTAGGGTTAGGCCGTATAGATTCAGAAGCTTGGCTCTACATGAGATCTAATATCTTTTTCACAGGGCAACCCTCATGTGGTCGTCATGGCAACATTTTATTTGAAATGTTTTTGTGATTGATATTGTTACGGCACAAATATGCCAACTCGACCGCAGTGCTATCACGGCGTCGCAAAAAATTGTGAGAAAATGATTTCGTTTTTCGCGGAAAGCGCGAGTTTACTAGAGGCTCATCCTTCCTCTCTAGTTCTTCATTTACCTTCACGCCATTCCAAAGTTCGAAACGGACTCTGCTGCTTCGGAGTTGCTAGTGTCCATGAGTGGGGACGAGGAGGGGGGATGAACCGATTTATTACTCGTTTGCCTTTATCTATACATATAAAATTTAAGTGTGTATTTTTAATATTGAAAATTTTAAAAATCTTCATGCTTATGAATATATACACGAAAGTCACTTTTTCTTAAATGTTCACTTGATGGTAGACTCGGTACTGAGTCGTCTAGGTAGGTACCACCGCAGTGCCACATATCGTCTCATAAAATAAGTGTGTTTTGCACTTCTGTGTTTCGGGATGAGGGCACTGTAGCTAGTAAAATTACCGGGCATAAAAGACTTAACATCTGTCGACTCGGGTGTCGGGCACTGAGCAGTATTGACAGAGAAAATGACTAGCTAAGTTACTGTTATTTATTTCCTTCTAAATTGCTTCTGTCATGGTCAGGCGTATTGCTTACCATCAGGCGAGCGTACTGACTGCCCCGTTTACTTATGACTTAATAACAATTGATTACTGAATAAAGAGCCTTGCATGATAGTGAAGGGTTAATTTAATGACATAGGAGGCAAACAAGTCGATAGCTCATCATTATCAGCTCATTAAACGTCCCCACCGAGGGGCACGAGCCTACCCGTATAGGGTGCTTAGGCCTTAGTCGTCCACGCGGGGCCAGTGCGGATTGGACGACTTCACACACAACCTTTGAATCTCTTCGCAGGCGTGTATGACGGTTTCCTCACGATGTTTTCCTTCACCGTAAGAGCGTCGGATAACGTACATATAATTTCGAAAACACAATAATACGTGGCGGGATTTGAACCTCAGCCCTCCCGGAAGGAGGGCGACAGTCCACACCATTGAGCCACCGACGCTCCAATAGCTCATCTGATGTTAAAAGAAGCCACCTCACATGTACATTTGCAATACCAGAGTGCATTGAGATTGTCGGCCCCTAAAATGGGTTTATTTTTATCGCTCAGGCAATATTTCCGGCCACAACCGATCAAATTTTGTCGCCTGTGGTAAAACAAAACACGATAAAAATGTACTCGAGTGCATCGAGTTCTTTTATATAGGCGTCAAGGATAAATAAATAAATAAATATCCACTGACATTCACACAGCGCCATCTAGCCCCAAGTTAAGCGTTAAGCCTGTATTATGGGTACTAAACAACGGATAAACATACATATATACTTTTTTTTTTGTAAATACATACATATTATACATAGAAAACACCCAGACCATTACAAACAGACATGTTCATGCACACAAATGTTTGTACTGCCCGGGGATCGAACCCGGAACCCTTGGTGTTGCGGCCGACCTCTCAACCGCAACACCAAATGGGTCGTCGTAGGATGATATTTAGATATTTTTATTGATGAAATCTGAACGGATATAACCGGATCGTTGACGATTCAAGATGCCCATCTTTGAATGCGGTCAAATGTAAAAGCTGGTGCCCCTGCGAAAATGCGAAGGCAACATTCTATGAGGGGTCGAATAGGCGCCTGTTAAAGATGTAGGCGATCGCTGGCTTGAAATGAAATAGGGTAGGTTTCTTAACCTTTTGAGCACACCAAGCTCCTAAAAGGCTTGTATGGCCTTATGATCTAATTGACTGCAGAACTAAATACTGCTCGATACTTCAACACTGAAAGCTCCAATAGAAGCTGCTGATAATATGAGTTTTTCGGAATAAGGCGACACGACAGAGTTTATTTTCTTAACAGCAAAAACGCACAGTTGTGTCTTTAAATAAGCAATCTGTCGGCCTGAGGGGCCGAAAGCAGTCTTGACTTCAGATACAAAATCGGGGAAAATGAGAATATTCCAGAAGCAGTCTTTGTGACTGTAGTGCCTCTTATACACAACACTGAAATCTTCATGCGGTTTCCGGGACCTCTGGATAGCAGATGATGGATGGCGATCATAGTGGCCAAAGGTTAAAAATAATAGAAGGTATAAGAAGCAACACTGTATTCGATACTGAATTAGATGAATGCTTACGGTTAATAACTGTAAAATTGAAATGTAAATGCTAAACAATGTTTTCCAGCAATGTTATTACAAATTCCTGAATAGATATTATTTGTAACCCATCACTAAAATCGCCAAATATAATTATTCGTTGCATACCCCACTTATAGACTACTAAGTGGTAGATTGGATACTGAGTCGTCTAGATATGTACCACGGCAATGCCAGATATCGCCCCGAAGAACAGGAGTGTTATGCACTTTTGTGTTTCGGGATGAGGTCACTGTAGCTAGTAAAATTACCGGGAATAAGAGATCTAACATCTCTTGTTCCTAATAATATAATAACTAAACATCACATGGACCTTTACACAAACCAACATGGAAGTGAGAGGGGCAGATATTTTATTTAATTAATTTTCCCTGTCTTATGTATTTAAGTTTAACTTCAGTCATTATAATCGATTTTTTCTTTAGCATTTATATATTCATTTATTTCGTAATAGCACTTTTTTATAAGATAATCATTTTCATAAATTTTGAATAGGAATCTTTGTTTTTTATATAATTTGGTCGGTTATTGTAGATTTTTATAGACATAGGATGAGGGCCAGGGCTATGCAAACTATGATTTGATGTTATTTGAATCAAGTTATTTTTGTATTGTGAATGATAATTGCTGGGGACGTTAACGGTATAAGTATATAAATGGGGATCTAATATAAAAATGGATGGATGAAACCTCACCATCGGATAAGCGTCCTGATCGACCTATACACTTATAACGTTAAAAAACTTCTAAGGTAAATGTGAATAAATAAAAAAAACAGTGAAGTTATTAAAATATTTATAAAAAAAAATCAAATCAAATAGATCAATTTGAATAGGGCATATAGAAAAATTAATTAAAATATAAATGACTTCCAATCAGCAAGGAATTTCAGCATTATCACGTTGGTTCTAACAGTATCTTAATCACCAGCGCATTTTCCTTCATGAAGTAATTCGTTCGCCGTACAACCCATTCTGAAATAGACAGATCAAAATTATTATAAACAAATATCCCCTGATATTCACACAGCGCCATCTAGCCCCAAGTTAAGCGTGAAGCCTGTATTATGGGTACTAAACAGCAAGTTGTTTAGTACCCATAATACAGGCTAAATGCTTAGTTTGGGACTAGATGGCGCTATGTGTATGTCAGTGGATATTTTTAGATAGATTATTACTGTTGTACAACCTTATCTTTGGAATGTACAAGAACTAAAATTAAGGAATAAGTTGTAAATCGCCCTATGATGTATATAAGGCTTTCACAAAAATTTAACACAGTAAAATTCTCGTTTTAAAGACACTCACAGGCATTTATTGCGGTAAGTGCAGTTCCTCTTCGAACACACAGGTGCATATTCATCTGAACACTGGTTTTGGCAGTGGGGGACAGGGCAGAACTGGCCCTGCTTCGCTGCGGATATCATAGACAGCAATCCGACGAGGAACAACAAACCTGGAAACGCAATAAATTCTATTTCACCACACGTACTATTTTTCTCTTATTATTTGGTACAAAAAACCCTTACATAATGAATGGCTTTTTTATGTTATCACCAGGACACTCACCTGATGGTAAATGATACCATAACCATGACAGAGCGGCATTGAAGGAGACCTGCAACTGATAGACAGCTTTTATCCTCCATCAATGCCGCACTGCGCCCGAGACCAGAGACGACAGATGTTATGTATCCAATACACAGTAATTTCACTGGCTACAGTGCCCTCATTCCGAAACACAAAAGTGCATAACACTCTTGTTTCACGGGACGATATCTTGCACTGCGGTCGAACCTACCTAGACGACTCAGCATCGAGTCTACCACCTAGTAAATGGCTTACTAGACTTACTACTTATGTAATTTTACAAAAATTACTCATTATGTAACCAACCTCAAATGTCGCAAAATATCATTGAAAGAGCAGTGTTATACAAAACAAGAACACAACTCAGTCTTTATATAGTAAATACATGAAATTTCGAATTCGCTAAGGGATACAAATAAATCTACAGTAGAAATGTATCATTATACGAGGTCATAATACGCTGTACAGGTGCACACAAGCCTGCTATGGTTTTACAGAATCTTGGTGCAAAAGCACCGTGAGCACGATTATGACGAATACGCTGGGAACGACTTGGTAACCGGTAACGTATATGGTCAGTCAACAGTGTACAATCATAATAATTGCTAAAAATGTTGCACAAAATGACTTGATCTAGGAAATATCTTCTAATTCTAATGATATAAGTGATTCTTCATAAGATAAGTATGCGAACATTTAACACCTATAATTTGATTAACTTAATGAAGAAATATTTTTGTGCTACCTCGACTGATAAATGTACTTTTTTAAATAGGGATTCCATACCGCTGAAGAATATATAGGATCTGATTTACAATTTGTACAATACTAAATCCCACTAAAAACATTATCTAACAAATCAAGCCAGGTCTCGATGGAGCTGCTTGTTTACCTCTAAACAGTAAAGAAATATAGGCAAAATCGTGCCAAGTGTAAGGTCCTTACTGCAATTTCTTATAATTATAGTAAATGTTCCGTGACTTGGTCTTTGAAGGTTACACAAGGGTACAAAACCAGATGCTCCATGACACTATTGCACCAAGCTGTCGCCAGAACCACTATACATTGACGATAAATATTTGCAACTTGGAAAACGGTGATTCAATAACCAGTCAGTTGTAGGCTTGATAACGACTAAGACTTGGTATGTGTGACTTAGTATGTAGAATATTTAATAATGTAATAGACAGAAATTTAAAAAAGGACTTACCAAATATGAACTTCATGATTTTTACGGGGCAAAACACCGTCAACGAATGTGTGGTAATAAAATTGTAATTCCTTTATATACTTTCAACCATGTATGTTACCTCGAAACTATAGACAATACATATATTATCTTTGCACACATTTGATTATATAAAAGTTAAAACACTTTTCGCATGCAAATTAGTCGTCTAAAAATATTTCACGGATTATTAAATTACTATGTCGACTTCTTCTTTGCATAAATTTAAACCTGCTCTTGTTTTTAATTATTGCATGGAAAATTTCAATGCAATTATTGGAAATGTTTGATGATAATGCCCGGCTAAGTCGACATTATCTGGTTCTTTTGGATGCTTTTTGATGGATTTTAGATTTTGAAGTGATCGCTGATAATCACTTCTAATCTTCTCGTACGTGAAACGCATAAGAAAGCGTTAGTGGTAATCGAAATCTCTCCAAAATTCGCCAAAGCCCGAGCTATTTCTACGCAATAGCGATAAGAGGTTTAAAAATATTGTTCCCGCAGAGTCAAACTCAAAATATTCGCGTCCAACGTCAAGTATGTGCTGCTTTACAGATGAGAAAGGTGACCAAGCTTTTCTCGCGACCGCTTCAGGTTTTCGTCAACCGATGGCTTTGCCAAATTCTTGATATGTCATATCTAGCCCGAGAAAAGCCGTCTAGCTGAAGAACTTTAAAAAGGTTGGAGTGAAATCAAGACTTGCTGTCGACCAATAGAGATGGAGATACACTGTGGATGCCTTCAGCCCCATCTAAGGGACATAAAGATCTTAAGTCACAGCCTTGAGAAAGATGCCATCGACGCATATCGGTTGTGGCGTGACATGGTTTTTAAACATGACTTTTGTTTTGTCCACATGCGAAGCCCAGAATAAAAGAAAGATTCATTTAGGCTGTTAAGCATCTTTGCAAGTTCTTTCGAGATTCATTTTAGTTTTTGACGACCTATGTGGTGGTCAACCAATTGGTTCAGATGTTGGCTATTACACCAAGGGTTCGATCCCCGGGCAGTACAAACATGTGTGAGCATGAACATGTCTATTTGTATTGGTCTAGGTGTTTTCTGTTTACTATATGTAAGTATTTTCAAAGAATATATGAGTATGTTTATTCATTGTTTAGTTTGCATATTTCATGCTTAGTTTGGAACAAGATGGCGCTGTGTGAATGTCAGTGGATATTTATTATCATTTTGATTTTTATCTGTGCCATAGCGACAATATCGTCACAAAACGTATGTGAGAAATATACCCTACTTTCACGTCTAGTCCAGAATCGTAGACATCCTATTGCCTCATTTCGCGACGCAAATCAATTGGTCTTCTCCGCTGATGTTGGATGTGAAAGAATAAAAAATGGAAGTCGGCGCCATATATTTTGATATTTTCTTAAATGATTACGAAGTTACAATATTCTCTGGTTCCATCGTACATGAACATTTTTTGAATGTTTTACATTATATAACAAATTCAAATTGTGGAATTTACTCAGGTGTGAGGGGTATGATACAAATTTTGTAAATATTTTACTCACTATAGCGAGTATAGGCGTAAATATAAATATTATTGAGGACAGTTCTTATTTACTTAAATAACTTCGTAACATTAATTTGCGTCATTCTACTTATTTTAATTAAACCGATCATTAATATCGTTATGATTAATTTATTGTTTGAATTTATCTGATTTGAGTTCACTATGAGGCTGGTTAATAGTTTCATCCATACCTGTTCAACACTCATCATTAGCCTTTAACGTCTCATTAGAAACAGTGTCATTTAACAGTTCAATGCGGATTTATGAATGTTAAATATGGATTTGTGGGTCTACATTTGTGTTTGTGAGTGACATTAAAATACTCGGTAAAACTATGAGATATGTTCCAGTAATAGCTC
>PQWD01010259.1:0-30484 GCA_019425675.1 Leucinodes orbonalis
GGTTAGAAGGCCAAATTGTCTATGCCAGCTGTTTTAGTGCTAAGGTATATTAACAACTGTTACCCTTTTTAATTCTTAAAAATTGACATTGTTCCTATATTAATATTTTACACGCCATTGTTGGCAAAACATGTTGGTACCCAATTACTATTTAAGATGAGCATTCATGTTATATGTTATGTTATGACACATATTTTGAAAAATAAAATCTTTCTTTCTTTCCCGTTAAAGTATGCAGGATATGGGCCTCTTGCCAATAACGACACTGAACGTTGCCATCACCACCGCTGGAATTCTATTATTTCTAAAACGTGATAAATCTAGAATCAGTGGAATCGAAAACGTGATTTCTGTGATCACTTTTATATTATAGTTTGTGAGCGTGTGTGTATATTTGTTATTTCTTTGCGTCAAAGCGATTTTAATAAAATATGGAGTTACCTAACATACTAGATTAATACATAAGCTACTACTACGTTTTACTATTGGAAAATATTTTACATCAACGTTAATCCCGCAGGGCACAGCTACAAAGTCATAAAATAATTGTGAAAAAGAATTGTGTTCTAATATCTTTGTTCAAATTAGTTACTTAAGCCTTTATAAAATTGAGATCACTCGAATCATTTTGAGCATTATTAAAGCAATAAGATTGTTGGTGTTGTAGGTACTAAGATTGATATATTAAAATAACGTTACGTAAAACAAAAGTTTTTTTAAAGGAAGAGACTTCAAGGCTAGCTGCTAATAATTATTTCAAACTCTAAACCAAGTAATGGTTTTATTCAATGTCGGGCAATGAACTCTATGTTTCCTCAATTTATTGTAAGTGATTGTTATAAACTATTTTAGCAATGACAATGTGTGCTTAGCAAAACGTCGAATTTTGTCATTAGTTATCATATTATTTGAGTTGTATTTTAGTACTACTTTACTATTAGATTAGCTTGTGTATTATAAATAGTATTGTCAAGTTAATCAGGATCGGCTTATCGGGAAGCAAGGTGTAATTTTTATATTTTCGTAGCTATCTATTATCTACATTTAACACATCATTAACATAGCTTAGGATGTAAAAGAGCAGGTTAGTTTTTTCTTTGAAAATAGAATTTTATACGAGTATCAAACAACCAGCCTTATGATCATTGCAGAGCACATCTCACAAAGCATGACAATGGGGAGATGGCCCTATCTCCCCAAATAATCAATGGGTGGAATTATAGAGGTTAATGTACACTAAATTTGTAAAATATGTTATGACCTTTTTGGCTTAATTTTTATTTTTTTTTAAAATACAAAGTACTATATCCCTTTTTTACTTCTGCATAAAAATTTAGTACAATATATAAATGACATTTTCCTCCGACCACGTTGTCTAAAAACGTGGTTTTCGAAATCGTCGTGTGTCAGTCGAAACACATTTATTTCGAAACTTTGAATCCCTTTAGCTAAATGCCTGAATTTTTAAAGTTTACTTTTAGGTACTTTACTTTTATATGATTTTCGTCAATAAAAAACTAGTTTACTTGAGCACGTGCTAAGATCGCATGTGAAATACAAGTAAGTTATATGATAAATATTTCTCTCTCTTAAGTATATCTGTTTTTATAACATTATCATATGTTTTTTATATACGAGAAATAACTATTTAATTACGAATAGCAACCACGTGGGTTTCTTTATTTCTGTGTTGGTAACTATCATACGATATAAAATGGCCAATTCTAAGAGGCCATTATCAATTAAATATTCATTTAGGTCACAGAACATAAAAAAACAAGTTTTACACTGCGATAACGTATTCATATTGGCGAAAAGAAATAATACGTTAAGATCTTTTATATTACAAAGAATTATTTCTGGATTGGTATTAGATTATGAAAAAATATAATAATTCCATAAGTTTAACCATTACGGTATGTTATCTTGTTGTACACTGACGTCACTCGAATATCACCCTTTAAAGCGGATTCGTCTTGTAGCTGGGTCAATAGATTTTGGTTGTCAAGCTTCAGCTGTTAGTGACTAGTGTGTGTATTAATTGGGATTTACACGTAACGTCATATAATGCGATACACGCCAATATTTCTTGCAATTCGGTAAAATAGGAAAAAATGCATGCAATATATTTCGCTCCAATTTAAAATAACATATATAATATTTGAAGTAAAATGCACTGGGAAAATCAAAACTTCTAAATTAATACATAGTTCGACAAGTCTGATTGTACCTAAGTCTCTGGACACGAGCATTGCCAGTTTCAACATCGACCAATCATAGAGCAGTGTTATTTACCGCATTTTCAAGGAGCGTATAACTAAACGCTTTTCTGTGAAAGAACGTTTAATTATATACATACTTTTAGAAAATGTAGGCGTAAAATATTACAATTTATCTCTAGTGTAGAGTCATACGAAAATTATAAATTAATCAATTTGCGATTCTTATTAATTTTCGGTGATATATACACAAGTTGACATGATACATATATTAATACCATTTGATTACCCGTGTAAATCCCACTTAATGAGAACCGGTCTCATAGCCACCGTTTGGTCCATAGAACATAAGTCTCTAAAGCTGTGTTTCACAATTAATATTATTAAGTCAAATGTGAAAATGTGAACATTTGGCGGCACGTGCTGAGGGATTCATTACATTAAATAAAACTGCGGTAAAAATGATGACTTAGCCTCATAATAAATATAAACCAATGATGTAAAAAAGTATGGATTTGTGATATGCTCACAAAACAATCGAAAAAAGTGTTCCGAATGCAGTGACAGCACACATACTTCGAATTTCGAACACATTTCCCTAAACAAAAGAGTACAAACTGTAGGTACTCTATTCGGCGGCTCGTTTTTGAGGCACGGATGGCATACCTACCTTTATAAATACAGAATATCATTGATATAAACCGAGCATGGACGTTTAAAATAATATGGAAGGACTGTCATTAATACAAAAATGTGTCCGCGAAGTGACAGCTGCAGTCGATGATGTCATTTTGTCAAAAAAAAAATGTACTGATTTTAGTGTATTAAATTAAAAATAATTAAAATAAATATGATATGATTTCTGGATTTTTTTTCCTTTTGTTTACTGCGGTTTTGCAGCACTTTACAACACAAGCCATTCTCTTTTTTAGGTATTTTTCCTAAAATAATCTATGGCTCTGTAGATAGATGCGCGCGAAATGTCTTAAAATTTTGTGTTTTTCCATAAAAAAATAAGCCAATTTTGACACACTTTGGACTCCAAGGTTATTTAATCTCAAGCATTTATAATTATAATATTTATATTTGTTAGATGTCTTCATAGCTATGCTTGGTGGAAAGGCCTGTGCCCTGTAGGACGTCATAGGCTGATGACATTGATTTTAATTATGCTAGGTTAATAATAAATATCGCAAGTACCTTACTTACATTTAGGTATTGTGTTTCAATTTTTTTGTTACTATTATTATTACTCCTAAACGGTTCAAACGTTTCTACGGTACCCAATTAATTCCTGTAATTATGTTAGTGACTACGTGTTCAAGAACGTAGAGTCGATGATCAAGTACTTCCCTATAGGTATGACCTTTATGCATATTTTATAAGGAATCATGTTTTCACTTTTATAGGCATTTTAAAGGCATGAATTTGGGTATAAAGCAATAAAAGCAAATAATAACAAAGTCATATCTTAACTACCATGAAACTTAAGACATTACGTCTACCGGGGAAAACTAGCGAGTTATCCCCGGTAGACGTAACGTCTTCCCAACCCCTCAAAAAATCATATCGTTCCATGTGTCAAACACCCTAAATTGCCTAGTTTGAGTCACCGTTATTCTTTAATTATTAAAATATTTGATGTCAAATTATGTTTAGTTGATACATAAACGAAATGAATATGTTAATGGTTTTCCCTCGTATAATTTATCCGGTTTAATGAAATAAAACTTTTCTTGATATGTCTTTTTTTTTTTGTAAATGTCTTGGTTTTATATATTTTTCCAAGTGTTTCCACGATGATAATTGGCGATGTTAATAAGTAGTGTTTATGATATAAAGAAAGATGGTAGGAAATTAAATTTTATAAATTATCGATAGAACTTATATTTTATTACTCCCCATACGTAAAATTGCTAATATAAATAAAAATAAAATAATTCAAATACGTTAAAATTATTGTGCTTCTTATGCACATAGTGTCGATGTGTGTTAAAGGTATTTAAAATCATATTTTCACTATATATGGGTAGCATGCAAAGTGTTATTTTCGTCGGTGATATTATATTTTTGCATAACAAGATATTCAAGGTTTTTGTTTAAATGAGGCTTCTTCTTAGAATTTTTGTTTGTTGTAGTCATTACAGTCGTTGGACCTGAAGATACTTTTTTTTAATTTGACTATTAGATTGTCATATGTACATCACCTATCTTACCTTTCCTTATCATCATCACCTTACCTTTCTTTATCAAAGATACATACATATATTATATCATATGAATAGCATCTTAGACGACCCATTTGGTGTTGCGGTTGAGACGTCGACTGCAACACCAAGGGTTTCGGGTTCAATCCCCCGGGCGGTACAAACATTTGTGTGCATGAACATGTCTGTTTGTAATGGGCTCGGTATTTTCTATGTAAAATATGTATGTATTTACAAAAAAAATGTATATAAGTATGTTTATCCGTTATTTAGTACCCATTATACAGGCTTCATGCTTAACTTGGGGCTAGATGGCGCTGTGGGAATGTCAGTGGATATATATTTTTTGTAAATACATATTATACATAGAAAATACCCATAAAGTTGTCAAACAACTGTACACTTTATTGCTCGAATTATATTAAATTATTTAACTTTTGGCCTTTTGTAATAAAATATAAATACCTTATGTCAAAAATGCTGAGTTTAACGCTATGGTTAACGCTTGACTCTATATTTGTACCATTATTTACTTTTTTCGCTTTTGTTATATTATTTTGTAAGATAACTAAGATAGTAACCGGCATCATCAGCTTAGCGTGCCGTCTAAAGTAAGGAGGGAGTATTTTTCGGTGCTTGACTTCCATTATCGTAAATCTGACACACTAACCGTTTCTCCCTCGAGCCGTTTACAATAAGGTAGAGAATTTGTGATAGAAAAATGTTACAAAATCCAGTATTTTAACTGCATGTACTGTGTTTGCCCAGATTCCTACCTCACTTAAAGCATAAGGTACTCCAGGATATTATATATTATAGGTAGGTATATCAAGTGACACTGAACTACATTTTGGATAACGTAAATTAAAAATAAAACACTGTGCCCTTTATCTATTGTTTAAACTGCAATGTGTATCTTCTTATATGAAACAACGTGCGACTGCAGGTCAAAGACTTTCAACAACCTTAGAAAGACATTGTTCAATTACTTCAAGAATGCAATCACCGTTACTGACTTATACTACTATCTCTGAAACATTCTGGTAAGATTTCTTTATTAGTTCAGTACATCTACAATAATTTTAATGTTAACTTAATATTACGGTAGGTCTTTGGTTTAGCTGAATAACTTTTAAAAACACATTTTTTGTGTCAAAAGCTAGTAATCTGGCAGTCAGCCCACCTAGTGGACGATTGTCGTTTATGCAATCAAATATATGCCGGTGAAGTTACTTATTTGTGAGAAAATGTGAACGTCACAGTTATGTAGTAATTTTACTATTTTATAACCACTGACGCCGCCATACCTAAAGTGTCCACGTACCAAGGCAAGATGATATTATATACGATATTTTTTATCTATAAGAGCGTCGGTGGCTCAGTGGTGTGGACTGTCGCCTTCCTACCGGGAGGGCTGTGGTTCAAATCCCGACACGTACCAATGTATTTTCGAATTTCGAAAATATATGTACGTTATCCGACGCTCATACGGTGAAGGAAAACATCGTGAGGAAACCTTCATGCACGCCTGCGAAGAGATTCGAAGGTTGTGTGTGAAGTCGTTCAATCCGCACTGGGCCCGCGTGGACGACTAAGGCCTAATCACCCTATACGGGTAGGCTCGTGCCCCTCGGTGGGGACGTTTAATGAGCTGATGATGTATAGTGAAATAACTATCGCAAATCTTTTATATCTTATATAGCTTGATGGTTTACGATGTTACTAAATTAGGAAGTATTTTAACAACTTACAATACAAGTTTAAGAGGCCGGCAACATCAGTTTAACCTAGAGAGGTATAAATTGCGAATGCGAAAAGTCCCTGGTAGAGACTGGACGAGAATTGTGGAGGACCGCGGTATCTGGCACATTATGGGGGATGTTCAGTGGTATTTGCATAAACAACACTAAGGAAAATCTTTTATGTTTAAAATAATAATCAATCATCTTTCTGTCTCACTTTTCAACCTACATATCCCCCTGTCCTTTGCTGGACATAGGTTTTTGCATCAGATAATCCGGTCCTTCGCCTTATCCACTGTCCTCCATCAATAATCTTACGCATCGTCGTTGGTCCATCGGGCCAAGTAACTACTCCAGAAAAAATATGAACCACTACCACTTCAACCTAATCGGTAAATTGAGTTCTCTCACGTAAATGGTAATTTACGTAAGAGATCTCAATTCAAACAAAGCAAAGCTGTGAAATTCACTGCCGGCTTATTTGTTTCCCAAAGTTATTTGGTTGTTTTCAAGTCGAAAGTATATAGATGTTAACTAGGTCAGTGTTTCTTCCTAGACATCGTCAATGTTAACACCAGACAAGGCGTTGTCAAACTCTGGTTAATCTTATTTAAAGTTTAAAATATATATTGCCATTTTAAATATACAATGGGCATGCAAGCTAAATCGTTCCACGTAATGCAATGACGTGCAAAGGATTCTCAACCTTATCGATAAACGAATTTCACGGTCAAACATAATTCGGTCCATTAGCATCAGGTATCCCCGTACTTCGTATCAGATCTTCCGGAATCCGCGACCTTCAATACGACACTACGTTGTGCACACGATGCAACAGGAGGCATGCACTTGCACTGACCTATCTTATGTGGGAAATTAAACTTTATAGCCATGAGCATATGACTCATCTTACGTTTCACGCACTATTAAACAGTAATACAAGCATCGTTTTTAGCAATTCGTAGAGAGGTTCGTGTTACGGTTACTTATAATACCATAATTGGCTCAGAGAATTAAAGTCGAAAAATTTTTTATATACTTACCTGAGTAAGCAATTTATGTATAAATAAAGGATTGGATTCGACAGACAGACGAAAAATAAGTTGTTGTTTAAAGAATTTCAATTTTAACCTACTCAAAAGCTCTAAGTATTGTATCTAATAAACCATATTTTCCACTTAACTTTATATAGTGCCCATTTGATAGTATGGATACTTAACAAGGGAATATAAACATACATAAAATTTTGTAAATATATACAAATAATACAAAAAAAACTCACAAACCAACGCCGACGTCTATATTTTGTCCCAAGCATCATTCATTCTTCGACATAGACCTTCCCTAAAGGGGCAAAACAATCTATTTACAGCCACTTTTTGGTTATCTATAATCCATTTTACTAAAGATGGTGGAAAATTTGATATTAATATGGATGTCTCCACGATTGCCACATTAAAATCACAAGTAAATGAAGTAAAATCCTCAGAGATAGATAAGAATTTAATTCAATAAATCACGGTATCTTTTTGCTCATTAAAATTAATGTCGCACTTTGAGCCGTAGCCACTTTTTGTACTAAATCAGTGTAAGTAGGTATATGTATATACAGGTTGATTGGCGCATAGTCCGACAGGATTTTTTGTCACAATATATAAAGTTTCCCGGTAGTTGAGATATGATTTTTTATATTATTTTCTTGAAATACCCAAATTCATGCCTTTAAATTGTCATAACCTTTATTTGTTGTTGCAATACCGCAAGATGATTTGTCCTTGTGTTCTGTAATGTATTCTTATTCTAAACAAATGTTTTCTTGATATGATTCATATCAGTGAAAAAAATTAAGCCCTTTCAAATTCCGAAAGCTTGAAAAACTGAAACAAAACTTAAGACATTGCCTCTACCGGGAAAAAGTAGCGTAAGACCCCCGGACACTCCATAAAATCCTATCGGTCCATGCGCCAAACGTCTTGTATAACACTAACTTATTATATTTCTGCTAACTACACTGCATATATCTAATAATTTAGCCCGAAATACGACGATCATTATTATTGATACCTTTAACCATGCAAGGGTAAAATTTGCATGGCTTTTAACAGCTTTATTTAGTTGCTTCAATGGTAAATAATTTCTTGCTTAAGCTTTTTCACGATGTTCTCAAAAGCAAATTGATAATATCGAATCTCGCATTTGCTTTGGAAATTCAAATATAATGTTTAATTAACTCTACATCCTATTCTTGCTACCGAGAGGATATTTACGATTGTCAAGTAGATCAAACTGGAAACTTATACAAACATTATTTAATATAATATATTGGATATTCCGTAGTTTGTTATCCTATTTTATCAAACTGTTGTGAACGGTCCAAATGACCTGAACTCTTTTCTGAGAAAATCAGTATTTAACGACTTTATAATTTATCATTTAATTATTTGTTTTGTATCAAAGGAAATGTATATATACTGAAGTATATAAAGACAACAAGAAATAATATGGCTGTTAATGTGACATAATTGTGCAGTAATTGCCTTTCTTTCCGTAAACAAACTCGAAAGCATCTGCTTATTTTGTACGCCTTATCTATTTTGTAATAAAACATTATCTTAGAAGATTGAGTGAAGTTGCAAGGTTAGAATGGAGCATTTCTTTGTGTTGGACTGTGTAAAATAAATGAAACTTGAGTCATTGAAATTTAATTTTTGGAGCGTGATCATCTAGACATAAACACAGGTACTCTCACATTACATTTGGCTTGTTAATAAATAAATAAATGTCGGCCGAAATTCACACAGTGCCATCTAGTCCCAAACTAAGCATTTAGCCTGTAATATGGAAATACATATTACAATACAACTATTACAAATAAAATATTACAATAAATTTTTGGAAATACATAGAAAACAACCGGACCAATACAAACAAACATGTTCACGCACACAGATGTTTGTGTTGCCCGGGGGATCGAACCTGGAACTCCTGGTGTAGCAGGCGATGTCTCGACCATTACACATAATTAATATAAAACGTTCAGACTTCATTCAATGATGTAAAAAGAATAGATTGTTACTCGTAGTGACGTGATATGTTCACAAAACAACTGAATGTAGCGACAGCACACATACACATATTTCGAATGAGCGTTCATTTACCTCAACAAAGAGCCTACGACTTTTTCAATTTTTTTTTCAAATCAATTATTATTTATTTCATTAAATAGTAATAAATGTATATAAAAGCTCAAAATTCACAAAGGTTGGCAAAAATCACATAATGCCTGAACTAAAAAACCTGTTTTTCAGGCGACTTATTTGCTGAATTACAATCAAAAATCACTTATATGGTAAAATAATAATTTAAAAATCACACCTGTATCACAACTGTATTCACTTTGGCGGTTCGTTTTTGAGGCACGGGGGGCGTATCTACCTTAATATATACAGAATATCATTGACGTTATTACGTTTTGTCTGTACAAGCCTCAATGTGGAGACATATCGACAGTGTCATGCGACAGCTTCCCGTGCATCTAGACAATGTTAACTGTCAATTACGGATAACATTATCCTGGGCTTCATTGAATCCAACAGGAGGAGCGTAATCTCCTCAGCTATTCCCGTCGGTCGTTGATCTAATTGAGCATTTGAGCGGTGCGTGCGTGCTAATTGACTAATTACGTACATGAGATGTGAATTGGTGAGTCAAACCAGGACGCGCTCGTGGGTGGCAGACGGCTTGGCACCGGCTGCCGTAGTTTGCCGTCGTGATTTAACCTCACGCTAGTTGTGTTTGCTTAGAGGGTTCAACGGGTTTTTTGGTTAAACGATTTTACGTTAGCGTTTAGCTGTGTGAGGTGTGTTGAGTTGGTTTTTTATAGTTATCTTCTGACATTCACACAGCGCCATTTAGCCCCAAGTTAAGCGTAAAGCCTGTATTATGAGTACTAAACAACGGATAAACATACTTAATTTTTTTTTTGTAAATACATATATATTATACATAGAAAACACCCAGACCATTACAAACAGACATGTTTATGCACACAAATGTTTGTACTGCCCGGGATCGAACCCGGAACCCTAAGTGTTGCAGCCGACCTCCCAACCGCAACACCAAATGGGTCGTCAAAAAATGAATACTCACCTGCGGATTTTATGATGTTTAGAAGGGAAATATGTAACAAAGATAAATAATATGATTTAATGAGAGTTAATATAATAAACTATATTATATACACTAAATATTATACAAAACACGCTATCATCACATTGCCCAACTTACAACAGGTTCTGTAAGGTTTGTCTTGTATATATTCTTGGTTACACATATGAATAATTATAGTTAATTTTTGATTGGGTATGTAGATGGTCTCTGACTAGACAGTTTATGATTCAAACAACCTCATTGGCTTATTAAATGTAATACGACTTGGTACGATAAAAAGGGGGCCTCTGACCTCATTCACTCGTTTTTTGTGTTTTTCATCCCGGTATTTTGTGAGACTGTCTGTGCCAAATTCCAAAGCAGGGCTCTCTCACTCTTCCCCCCATATTTTCCAACGTCTCATTCCAAAATACCTACAGAATTCAATGACCCATTTGGTGTAATGGTTGAAACATCTACTACACCGAGGGTTTGATCCTGGGGCTGCACAAACATTAGTGTGCATGAACATGTCTGTTTGTATTAGTCTGGGTGTTTTCTATGGGTTCACTATTCCATTTCGAAAATGATTCGTCGAATAAAATAAATCGAAAGTATTCGTTCAAAATCCTCACAAATATGCAAAGGTTTTTGTTTTTCAATAAAGTGAAACTTTTTTGGTGTAATGAATGTAGAATCATGTATTTGTTGTACCTAACTTGATAGGATTATTAAACTATTGACCAACATATTCAAACTGCATCTTGTATTGTACAATCTGCATCATACAATCATCAATCCCTTTTATTTAATTGTACGCTACATTAAATAATTAAAGATTGCTACGTTACTTTAAATTTGATAAATTTGAAGTAATGCACATTGAACATTTGATACGCCCGTGAATCGAGCTTCCGTGCAGCGTTCGAACACTGTTATCACAGATATGTTTATTCTCAAAAAAACTGGTATAAAATGGTGCTTCTAACTTTCGCTGCGAGAGCTCCGTATAACGGAACGCGAAGACACGCGCCAAAAAAGAATAAAAAAAACAGGAACAAGTTGGTTATTTGCGCGTAACGGCGTGCGGCGGTAGCACTGGAGAGCACTCGCGCGCTTGATCGCATGCCCAGAATAATTAGGTGCGGAATTTATTTGTAAATGCCACACTCAGTACTGAATTATATGACTGTTACTGGCAATATTTCGAAGTTCCGTTTCTCAGGTTGAGCTCAAACTGATTCTTGTTATCTGGTGCAACTCAAGAGATTCTTGTTAATTAAAAAAACATTTATTTCTTGTGTTTTTATCTGTAGGTATCTACAATTGTATTTATAACTTTGATGTACTACAAAAGTAGAATTAAGCAGGACTAATATAAATTATACTTAATTGCATCCATCTTAATTCAGGAGGTAGTAATTATAATCCAACTAATAATTATTAGTATCTCAGAAACATCTACGCCATGAGAATGGATAATTCAATTGATAACATTAAAAAAAGTATAATTCTCTGGATATATACAACCGACACAATAAAAAATATTTTGTGTAATCCTTACGGTTAAAAAGCTAATGAGAATAAATAAAACTTATAAATTCTCAAAACAAATGAAAAACGAGAAACGCCAGTTATTCCAAAAACACTCCATCCTGAGCGATTATCTTGTTAGAGGGCAGAGCATGAAAACTGCTTACCTACTGTTTATTAACATTTTTACTGTGTCCTTGTCCTGAAACTGTAGTTTAATAGAAGGGTAAAGTTTTTACGTGCTTACTTGAGAGTAAAGTCACCTGAAAAAAATATGATTCATCAAATCATCATGCCGTTGTGTAGTTTAGGGGTCTAATTTTTTACCCCACGTAGGAATCCATACTTTTGTATACATAATTCAAAAGTGTAACCTAACTAAAACTAACGCGTGTTGACAGTAATTTAGTAGCAATATACACGCATGCATCAATTGGTGTCAATATAATTTCCGATAGCCCGCACCTGAATCGGCAAAGCCCCAGTAATAATTATAGACATTGATTGAGTAACGTTACTTACTCTCGAGCAACGAAAGATCTCGCGCGTCGATAAAAAACATGGCACAGTTTAGAGAGCAGTACATCTGGCAGGCACGTGCGCTTTCAATCAAAATATCACATCAGCACCTGCCGATCGAACTTTTAATCATTGTTCGTGTACACTCATCGCGCAGGCTCGTCGCTTATGGACACCATTTATCTCCGTAACATTTATCTTACATATCTATTATTGTTATACTTTTGAAGCAGGTGCGAGGCCCGAGTAAAAACATAACTCTCACTTATCGGGTTCAAACGTGAAAAAGGTAACGACGTTCGACGATGGTATTACGAGCGATAAGTGAAACTGTTATTTCGTCTCTTATCGCCTACGGTGTCCCGATGAGTAATGCCTCGGCAAATTTCGAATACAATAACCGACGTTAAAAAAACAATGTGCATTTCAATGGAACTTTTTAGACACTAATTGGTTGGGAAATTAATACCTATTGTATACATATTGGATGATGGACAAATAAAGGCAGCATTTGCTAACGAGTTCTTTAACTTGATAACTTCATTTTTAGCACCTGTATTTACGTTTTACATCATTTTTTGTCGCTATTAGTGTTATGGGTTAAAAGCTACAGCCAGCAAAGAATTGGGACAAAAAATACTAACGAACGACTTAATGAAGTTACGCAGGGAACTATTAAAGAGCCTTGTGTGTAAATTGCAACGCTGTTACACCTAAAATGGACAATTGTTACGAACTATATTTTCTTTTTATGGATTAGTTTTTATTTAAGCACGCAATCATTAGAAACAATATTCAATAGTTTTATATATGTATATGAATAAGGACGTAATTATATTTTTATAGTAGGTACTTAACAATTTCTCATCATAATTTATACGGAACAAATGTTTCTCCATATTTAATAAGATAATATAATCGTATATATGAATATCAATATAACATTTAATTAAATTATTAGTGTCGAGTCAATTAAGGTATTTGATATCTTAATTTACTATAAATTAACCAAAGCGAGTTTTTTAAAAGTAGTAATTGTCAGTTGAAAGGCAATGGATCGCGGTGTTTGCTGCACTAGGCAAGTATATGGCCCCAGGTTAATTGAATAAACGATTCCAGCAATTGAGTGACGAAATACAACACACGTAACACAATGTTTAGTTCGAGTGTTCGGTTTTTTAATCCACACTTATTCTGATGTGTCATTCTTCCATGAAATCATCTGTTTATAAATTAGCCTACAATACTAATTATATTTGACGACCTATTTGGTGTTGCGGTTGAGAGGTCGGCCGCAACACCAAGGGTTCCGGTTCGATCCCGGGCAATACAAACATTTGTGTGCATGAACATGTCTGTTTGTAATGGTCTGGGTGTTTCTATGTATAATATATGTATTTACAAAAAAAATATATATATGTTGTTATCCGTTGTTTAGTACCCATAATACAGGCTTCACGCTTAATTTGGGCTAGATGGCGCTGTGTGAATGTCAGTAGATATTTATTTTTATTTATTATATCTTTGTTTGAGCCTTTGGTCTAGAACAGTTTGAGATGTGAGGTTGTTTGGTTTAAATATCATAGGAAGCAGCAGACATACGCTATTCCAAGTGTGTTGAAGTTCAACAGTTATCTAGCTAATTTATAAGACTGAAGAGATTGTTTGTATGTTTGTTTGAACGCGCTAATCTCAGGAACTACTGGTTCGATTAGAAAAAAACTTTCAGTGTTAGATAGCTTGATTTATCAAGGAAGGCTAAAGCTATATATCATTACACTACAAGCAAAAGAAGCGGAGCGCAAATAAATATGTTTTAAAAGGGGTAATTTTTTTAAATACTTGGAGTTTCCGCTGCGTAACGCTGCGTAAACGGTTTCAATATTTTCGGAAAGTCATGTATGAGAGTATTGTTCCCCTTTTAAGAGGTCAATCGACAGCATATTTCTATCTTTTTAGGCTAGCTCCCTTAGAGTATATATAACCTACTACTATTGATACTCTAAGCTAGCTCCCTATAACATATTTTTTGCTAAAAAATATTTCTAAAATAATGCATCATTTGCGAAGGTGTTTTCATAAATATGATAATAATCCTTATCCAAATAATTCAATTTCAATTAAAATGAATATCTTATGTAATATCGCGTTTTAACTCACCTATATAAACGAAGTAGCGGGTTAAAGAGAGTGTTAGGCCAAAGTAACTATTCCACGCGGACAAAGTCGCACGCAAAAGCTAGTTTAATTATAAAGATGATTTCTTGGTGAGTTATGGTACATCATCCCCCCCCCCCCCCAGGTCATTAACCTATTTCTGAGGTCGTCATGCAGGTTAGTAATTTTGACACCAGGGTTAGTTTCCTTAAATTCCTACAAATCCTTCTAAAGAAATTACTTTTGATGAAGAACTTTAATTTAACTTTTAGAAGCTTTTTTTACAAACGATAGATTGTACAAAATAAATATCGTCTTAGAATAATTTTGCAGAGACCACTCTCTTGATTATACCTGACAAACTCTTGGGTCCGGCTTTATGTTTTAAGGATTGTATCTAGACTGGACACAACCCTTTAGATAACACCTTCCTATTTAACTGCTTTGGGTTTTCGTGTGCCTAGTGTAGCGACGGACTTTCATTTGCAAAGTGCTGAACACACTGAGCGCACCTATCTTTTTATCTAGACGTGGACGCCATCCGCGCCTTTATTTTCGTGGATCCACCTTTCCTATAGAAACATATTGAAAATTTCATAAATCCATGGATTATGTTGTTGCTCTTGTCTCCCCGTCTAGTAGATGTTGGGATAAAAAGATAAAGGTAATTGACATTTGTAATTTCAGATAAAGCAAGGTTTAGGGAGAATCTTTACGTAGATACGTGTGGATTCACGCATAAAAACACGATTTCACATAATTTAAAAATTGTATGAAGAATAAGCGTTGGTTCAAAACAATCCGTGCAGTACAGAAATTAATGAGATCTCTAGCTAGAGCCCTAGTTTGTCCTAACAAAACAGGCTATAAATATTATATTAAAAGTCAATGCCTAACGGTATAGTAGGTAGTTAAAGCCGTATTAAGAAGGTAATTAACTCCAAAAGTAGATCATATTTTCAGCTATTTTATAAATATAACATAGACATGCTTATGCTTGTACATAAATTTAAAAAAAGACAAAATTTGTTATTTTAGTTTAGTTTATTATAACGCCATGCCACTCCTGATTTTTTTACGAGAAATCGTCTACTGCGTAGATAGAAAAACAAAACTCTTTTTGCGTAACAAAAGTTATACCTTCTCATGACACAATGATTTTTAGCGTTAATCGAGTGTTTGATGCTCTACATTTTAGAGTAATATATAAATTTAGTGCATCTGAGTATTTGAAGCGTAGTCTAACAGAATTAATAGTTTAAACGAGGACTTGGCAGTGACTTCAATTAAAAGATTGACACCCTGTATGTAGCGTTGTCGTCCAACCCGCACTGGGCCCGCGTGGACGACTAAGGCCTAATCACCCTATACGGGTAGGCTCGTGCCCCTCGGTGAGGACGTTTAATGAGCTGATGATGATGATGTAGCGTTAAGGTCATCGCTATTAGGCACTTTGCTTGAGTCTAATCGTTTGGGAAATATTAAATAGTTTTTAGCCTCAGTTTGATAATGTTATAAAGAAACTTTAATTCTTTTTTATATTTACTTAATATATGCTATTGTTACTTATATATAGCTTAATCATCACAAAAAAAGTTATCCTAAATAAAAACGTCAGAAAAGAGCAAGATGTTAAGAAACTGACACATCTCTGTAAAAGGAGAGACACAAACAGCAGCTTTAATTTTCAACAAAAAGCCCACTTATATTGAGTACGAGAATTATTGCGTAGCTAATTTTGAAAAACCAATGATATATCATCAGCTATTCGAGCTGAGAAAACAGGTTGAGAGCGAGCACTGTAAAAAGAGCCATTAAAAAGCGTGGTTGTGTCCAGTAATTGGCGTGTGGATGGGTCCGGGGTTTGGTTTGGGAAATGTGTAGATTGGTGGAGGTGGAGGGTTGCGCGGGGTTTGGTGTGAGGGTGTGGGGGCGCGCGGAGCGGGGGTGGGGGGGTATGGGGCGGGGCGGGGCGGGGCCGACGCAGACGCCGCCGCGTCTGGCGCGCTCACTCCGCCCGCGACCGCCGCGCCGCGAGCACGCATCATGCGCGACCACCAACACATGCGCGCGCGATTCCGCGACGCCCGCGACACCCTCACCATACCCTGTCATGTGCCAACCGTCCGCTCGTGAAGTGCTGTACACCCCGAAACGTTGATTGTGCGACGACTACGTCCTCCCTGCCTGGCTTTGGATGCGTTAAAATTTCGGGTGAGTGAGAGAGGCGAGCGGTCGTGCGCCCGCGGCCGGTTTGACCGCATTATTTTCGAAATACGTACACGGCGATCCGGTCGACCGCGCTAGAACGATCAAAACATTATAACAACAACATGTAAATACGACGAGTTCGGCTCGTGAGTGCGCAGGTGCACACATGTACACGCATGGCCGAGTGAAGTTCCGCGAGGTGTCTCCGCTTGGGGATGGCCTGCCGCCGACGGCCGCGGGATGCGTTGATGTCTTTTACTGAACCGCTTTGGAAAGTGTTTTATCGTGAATACCGACAGTGTTTATGTAACTCCACAGCTTATTTTGGTTTTATAACACGCATCTGATTATAATTATGCCGATACCCCGTGCTGTTGGGCGATAAGCCAATGGGTAGCTTTCGAATGTAATGCAAAGTGGAAAGATGTGATTCTGGATGATTCGCCTCGGTGAGATCTTTGCAAGTGTCTTTAAATTAATTTGTTTACGTTATTTACATACTTACAAGTAGGTACGGCAAGTTTCGCAGTGCATGTGTGTATCATTTTATATACGTAGAGTTGTAGAGTCATAATAATGATAGCCACTTGTTTACGTCCAAACTATTATTAAATTTCTACATTCTCGTTTGTGTATAAGTAGTTGATTTGCATGTCATTGGGTATAAATTCAATCATGATATCAACTTATAAGATAAAAACAGCTTGTTGCTATAAAATCAAGATGTGGTCACATAATTAAAATGTCATAAAACACCAACTAACATAAATTAGCTCAAATTGTGTGTGATACGTAGATACTTCACAATTGACAATTACAACATTTCGTAAATTGTTGGGAAACCTAATTACTATGGGTATTAATTTGTAGATTTTTGTATTTTTATAACCAACATACTATTTCATTTGCACATATACTGCGATGCATGGCCACGACTTTTTAAGCAATACAGAAGTTAGAATTCTAATTTTCATTTAAAAATAGGTCATGTTGTATAGGCACCAACGACTTGAGTTGCAAAAGTGGCTTAAAAAGTATAAAGAGCAAATGGAATCCATAATCAGTAGTCAATCGCAATCGCAATAATTGAAACCAGCGTTCGTTAGCATCAAAGAATTACATATAAAATAGGTTAAGGCCTCAAGATTTAAGGTTACATTATAGACATGAGAGATTCATTGTATTATAATTATTGATTGTAATCCGTCCCTGTTACAATCTTAGGATGATAGTCATTATCATCCACCAACCCACATTGGGCCCGCGTGGTAGGTAAGCTATGATATGCGGGAAGGCCTATGTCGTGAAGTAGAATTCATAGGCCGACAAAAATAATAACTTATATCTTTGTTCATACTCCACGTGTATAACATGGTGTATCCATATATAATACATGACGCAATGACAGTTGAAATCCTATCAATCACTCACCCGCGTGGAGGCTTTCGTCTAAATAAAGGTACCCAAACATTTGTATCCCAGTTATTCAAATGTCAACACGCCTATAGGCACTCACGAACTAAGCCTTTGAACCTGTTCATTGAATCATCAAAACACACAATAAGGGTTCACAACAATGAGGGGTGTGGTTTTAATACTTTTACAATGGAATAGGCGGGGGTTCTTTACAATATCTATTTCGGGCCCCGGAATATAACGGTTGGCCCTATCTGACGATGGCCAGTGATAACCCAGACTCGTTGGGGACATGTCGAGATTGTGCCAGTGTACTCACTCACGCCCAGTGTACCAGACTGTGACATAGTGATCGTTAAAAACCAATTAACACCTGTTTATTAGTTTTAACACCACTTAATGGTTTTTAATATATTCGTGAACTATTAATTGCGGCCGGTCATCATTATTGTAAGTGTTACCAAATATTTTGGTTTAAACAGTGTAAAAGTGTGTTTTTCAATTGTGCGCTGTGTCTTATAAATTACATTCCATACTATTTGTATCAATTTAACTGCAGCTGCAGTTTACAGTAGCTTATCATAGTTATCATTTACATTAATAAATTTACCATTCAAGACTCTATATTTATTAATAGTTTAAATATAAACTGTTACATTAAACATAACGTTTTCAACTGCATTTTGTTCATAGTACGTTTTCAAATCTTAAATATCTGTGTTTGCGCGGAGTGCAATTTGTCTAAATTTAAATTCTAAGGGATCATGTTCCGTGAATTAATATTATACAGTTAAATATGGTTAATAATTAACATTTTACCATATTCGTGTACCGTCAAATTATGTTGTCAAAGGTGGCTCAACAAGAGTTAAATGATAAGTGGTTCAGCTGGTTTGAGGTTTAATACAAGTGAAATATAGCGTTGCATGGAAGCACATTAGTTCGCTGAATGAGTAATACATTGTTGTGTAATTACAAATTAAAAGAAAAGACTACCGGTTGTACACAACGCCGACACTGTGCGACCTACACAATTGTAGGCATTTCTAGTAATTCACTTGCTCTGCCGTAGACATTCTATTACATATTGTGACCTATATTATTGCAATAAGCTATCTATTATGTATAATATTAAACCTATTATCACTTTGTGGAATGATAATAACTTACGCGTAAGAACGTCGGTGAAAACTTAAGAGGCAGACTCTCTATTCAATATAACATAGTAATTGGACAAAAGTAGGTGGCCGTTTTAATAAATGTAAAATTTGGTCATGGTTATATAGAAATCATTTGGCCATTTTAGAAATATTTCCAAAGTAACTTAACAGATTTTTGGGAACACAACACAAATAATAATAACTTTATTGTGATAACTTTAAAGAATGTACTAATTTTCGAAAAGCTTCCATTCCTTTGGCTTTTCTTTTTTTGTACTGGTATTAACGGAAAATCGAGTTTTCACTTGCTGTTTTAAAACGCAATAGAACTAATTCGTATAAACTTACTTATTACCTTTTTTAAATGTTTCCTATAATGAATAATAAATCCTGTCAAATAAATGAAACTATATTGATCTTAATCATAACCAGTTTACGAGTGTATCGTATTCATTAATGTTACCATATTCCGGATCTATATATTTTTAATGGTATAAATACGTTAAGATGATGTAACTTATATTTTTACCACATCTGATAATTATAGCGCATTAACTAATTACCCCGTTTTTGAGTTACTTTATATAATTTTATTAATACTTATTGTAGCGTTCGAATATTGCCATGGTAAAAGATTATTTTATTAGGTTCCTCTTAATTAATGATGCGGCTAATGAATGCAATAATTAGACGCATAATGGCATTATGCAATTAATTTGGCAAACAATTTGTACATTGTTAATGGTTCAGCTTCTCGAATGTTCGTATTGTTTGTTATAAGCTCAAGAACTGAGCGATGCATCTCTACTTTATGCTCAATGCACTTAACTTATTCGCAAGTTGTAACAGTTCATTTATACTGGAGTTTTAATATTATTATCTCTTTTTAAGCAAATAGCCGGATTGAATAATCATCATGTAGGCCTTTTTGGCAGATAGGTTTAATTAATAACCTAAAGTTTAACCGACCTGGGAAACTGGGCGGGGATATTGTGAACACAGAGTAACTGATGAGTTAATGAGTGTTACGCCTGAGAGTCAAACACTATTTGCGGGCACTGCTTTACGTTTTGATTGAACCATGAGATTATTCCCAATCATAACTTGCCTGCAAGGGAACAACATAGTTAACCAATGCTTTAATAATTTATTAGACAGGTTAATAATTTCTACTCCACTGTTGCTATAGACATCCTGTGACTCATACACTATTTGGTACAATACCTTTGGTAGTATTTTCATTCCTGCTGAACATAGGTCTCCCCTATTGTGCGCCAGATATTTTTATACCGCAATATTTGTAAATATGTAACGTGTGATTATTGTTGTGCAGGTGGGTCGAGGAGAATTATGCGTGGGGCGTGCGCGTGCGCGGTGGTGTGCGCGTTGGTGGCGGTGTGCGCGGGTGTGTCGCGGGAGGCGGCGGCGGGCGCGGAGCGGGAGCTGCTGGCGCTGCTGGGTCTGCCGCGGAGGCCGGCGCCCGCGCGCCGCCCGCCCCTCGTGCCGCGCGCCCTGCGCCTGCTCTACGACACCCGCGCGCTGCCCGCGCCCGCCGCCAACACCGCGCGCTCCTACACACACACCACCACCGCGCTCGACACCCGATTCCCGCACGACCACCGCGCCAGGCTCTACTTCAACCTGACCGTGCCCGCGGATGAGGTGCCGCGAGGCGCTGACGTCACTTTCCACCGCGCCCCCGCCGCCACCACCGCACAGACCCTCCTCCTCTACGACATCGTGCGCCCCGGCCGCCGCGGCAAGACCGAGCCCATCCTCCGGCTCCTCGACTCCGTGCCCCTGCGGCCCGGCGACGACGTCGTCAAGGCGGACGCCATCGGCGCCGCCCGGCGCTGGCTCAAGGAGCCCGAACATAATCACGGACTATTAGTGCGCGTTATAGAGCAGGACAGTACGAACGCTAAAGTGCCACACGTGAGAGTGCGGAGACGAGCGACGGACGCGGAGGAGGAGTGGGAGGAGGTGCAGCCGATACTGATGCTGTACACGGAGGGACGCGCGCGCGCGCGAGGCCCGGGAGCGCGGCGAGACGCTGCTGACGCGGAGCAAGCGCGCGGCGCAGAGGCGCGGCCACCGCTCGCACCACCACCGCAAGGAGGCGCGCGAGATCTGCCAGCGACGCCCGCTCTACGTGGACTTCGCCGAGGTGGGCTGGAGCGACTGGATCGTGGCGCCGCACGGGTACGACGCCTACTACTGCCAGGGTGACTGCCCCTTCCCGCTGGCGGACCACCTCAACGGCACCAACCACGCGATCGTGCAGACGCTCGTCAACTCCGTGAACCCCGCCGCGGTGCCGAAGGCGTGTTGCGTGCCCACGCAGCTGTCGCCGATATCGATGCTTTATATGGACGAAGTGAACAATGTGGTGCTCAAAAACTATCAGGACATGATGGTGGTGGGCTGCGGCTGCCGATGACAGCCGGCCCGGTGCGGACCTAGTGATAATCTCGTGGACCCAGTGTACATATAGTGGCGGCCTCGACAATTGTACATAAATATTTGTGTATATATTCGTGTAATTATTATTTTATTAAAACGAAAATATAATAAATCATATAATTATAATTTACCTGTATTTTATTAACATTCATTTGCAAGTAGAATGACTTTGGCTCATAGTTTAATATGTACATAATTATGATTATTCGAAAAACATTTTATAACTAAAATTGAAAATTATTTATTTAACTTCATATATGTAGGTTTTAGTAAAATATGCTGAAAAGTGAAAATCGCAGGGAAATTATATCTAAAAATACTTAGCTCCTTTTCATCAATGCCATTAAACAAAGTTAACTAAAAAGAACTGCTAGATGTAATCACAGTCGTATATTGTACGTTTTTAAAACTGACAGAAATCAAGCCTTCTGACAAATTTTTCATTTGACAAAGTTACCTCTTGTCCATTAGTGCCCTAGAACCACGTTAAGCCGTTGGTCCGTACAATATAAGGATGCTTGTTAACATCCAACAACCTGCATTGGGCCCGTCAGCCCCATATCTCACCGTAGCCACGCTGTACGGGATGACCGTTATTTGCACTGGACTTCAGATTGAATTTGATACTTAAGTTTTAAAGATACAAACTTTTTATAAAAATAACTAAATATCCAATGACATTCACACAGCCATCTACTCTCAAACTAAGCATTAAGCCTTTGTAATATACATAAACAACGGATAAATATACTTGTACGTATACTTTTTTTGTAAATACATTTATATTATACGTAGAAAACATATTGTGAACGGTTATACCCCCTTCATAGTTTTGCAGAATAAGTTGACCTTAAATTAATTTAATTCAAATGTTTGAAAATCTCACAAGTAGGCTCACTAAGGCCCGTATTCTAGAATGAGACTCAACGGTGATCTTTACTTAAATTGAGGTTAGAAAGGGATAGCTCTATATACAGGGCCGGATCTACTTAAGGGCTATTTGGGCTGCAGCTCAGGGCCCCGTGCTTTCTAAGGGCCCCCAGACCTTCCTAAAAAAACAATAGGCTATTCGGTCTCTCTTTTATTTAAAGGTTGCCTGGAAGAGATTGCTAAAAGTCGCAATGCAATAAAGTCGCCTTTTGTACAATTAATACTTGCGTAGATTTAAGTAACATTTATGATTTTTGTGCAATAAATAATTTATAGCAATAAAATGTCAATATGGAAACAGTTTTTTTGCATGACTATTAGTTGATAGGCCCCTCAGTAGTTTCAGCTCAGGGCCCCACAAATTTACCACCCGCCCCTGTCTATATACGATAGATAGCGGTATCCCTTTATAACTCTTTTTAAGTAAAGATCCTTTATTGAGTTTTGTTCTAGAAAACCGTCCCTAAACTTTCTCAATAGTACTAGGCTCGACAAACTCCCTCAATGTCTTTGTCGACCGACACTAACCCATAGTAAGGGCATTTTCAGACCTTGTGTCCGTAGAAAAAAACTTATTTCCAAAATTCCAGGAACAAAAGCAGACAGAAATTTTTACACTTTAGGTATCTAAGTTATTACAAATCACCGATATTGGTAAAAAGTGTCAACACAGGTCTCCGTCCACATAACTAGTCGTTAAGTCTTGCAGTCAAAATATCATTTGTTCATTTGTCGTTAGATTGTTTGGCGGAACCAAGTGTCACAGTGACCTCGGCCTAAGGTCAACGGTAAGTGATCTTGAATGAATGGACCAGTAACAACGGTGCATACTGTAGTCAAAATTAAAATTCAGCGACCTCAACAGAAAACATTTAGGGGCTATGTCGTCTAGCGTTAGCTGCAGGGCAATGTGTAATTGAATTCAGTTTCGATTTAGTAACAATGTTTCGAGTGTCGATTATTACGTTGCGGAAATGGTTCCAAATTTAAACTGAACGACCATGACTTTGGCCTAGTCAGCACCATTTTTCATTAAGTCCTCACAAGTGAACAATTTAAGGTAAAATTTTTCTTATTTATTTATTATTAGTAATTACATTGTACACTTACAGCTAACTTAAGCCTAGACGTTTACATGTTCAAAGAAATTAAACTTAAAATAAACTAAAACAACAAATATATACTTTAAAATATCAAAATAAAAGACATTATATTTGTCTATTTGTGTTTAATGGATTCTAGTACCTACAGATAATAAAATTAAATACATTTCAAAATAATCTTAGAAACACTGTGTCACACCTCTTGGGCATAAAAATAAAACAGATGGTCAAATAGCGCTCATTAGTAATCGGACTCTTATTTCATTTACAATTTCATATTTTCGCAAATTTTTTACAAGTAGGTATGCATTGATTTCATAATAACAATTTTCTGTTAAGACCCAAGCATGCCTCACCTCTTTGTGGTGCATTCTGCCGATTAACGAGCTAGGCACACGGGATCCTTCCTGCTGTTTATATTCTGAACTCTATAGCTAATTAGAGGTTTTAGTTTAGTATTGGACGTTAAGACTGTCTAGAAGTAGTTGGTATAGCTTTGATTATTTAACCAACCGTCTTCGTTCCACTTCAGTGTACAGCTCTACCTACGAGTATACGGCATTGATATGGTGAACGAAATCGGACCGTTCGTAACCCTCCGCCACCCTAAGTCTGTATCAACAAGCCTTTAACGATCTACTGCACGGCATAGGCTATCTCGCACATCATAGTTGTGGTGAGATTTGGGTCTACCATCACCATCTCAGCTCATTATAAATCCCCACCATGGGGCACGAGCCTACCCGTGCGCCGTCCACGCGAGCCCAGTATGGATTGGCTGACTTCACGCACAACCTTTGAATCTCTTCACAGGCGTGGGCAGGTTTCTTCATGATGTTTTCTTTCACTGTAATGTACGTGATCCAACGATCACGTACATATAATTGAAAAAATAGAAAGACAGTACATGGCGGGATTTGAACCTGCGCCCTCCAGATCGGAAGGAAACAGTTCACACCAATGAGCCAATCTCTTCGTAGGCGTGCGCAGGTGTACTGCCGATGTTTTCCTTCACCTAAAGAGCGTTGGATATCGTACATATAATTTCAAAAATCATTGGGATTTGAACCTGGGCCCTCCAGATCGGAGGGCTGTTAACAATTTCATGGGTGTTAACAAATATCATCCTAATATGTAGTCGGAACCGACGGCTGAAGAAGTACGAAATCATCTTTCTTTTCGGATAATCAGGAGATTCAGCCTGCAACGTCGTAGCCAAACTAGGTAGAGTAAAGTGACATTTACCCCGCGGAATTCGAATCCACGACTGTTCATGCAGCCGAATGCTGTGCTCACTAGACTACGGAGGCAGTTTGAACTTTCTTCCACACCATAACTTTAGCACCAGGTTTTTGTAAGTACATACATGTTATGTATAGGAACACCGAGATAATTACAAACAGACATGTTCACGCACACAATGTTTGTATGTCACGACCCTTTGGCGTATTGGATATATCAACCAAAAAAATTAGTCGACAAAATTATAATTGCAACTTGCAAAGACTTGATAAACATGAAGGAAGCATCATATCAACTCGTTATCAACTATGGAACCTCAACATCACCTGTTTATCGTGCCACAACGTTTTATTGGTTTAAATGTATTCAAAGCTAATCGAGATAAGCAGTGAAAGAGTGGACACAGTGAAGTAGCATTTTTCATCACAAGTAAGCAAATTCATTGGATTGAACTCTATTTTTTGAGTGAATAAAATAATGATGGCAATACCACAGCCTGAAAAAGAGAAAATTATTAGACCAAGACCTCCTACAATTCAAACTTTTGGGAAAATCCTAGTAAGTTAATACGCTAATCTTGGATTATGTTTTCTGTCTTGTAAAGTCTCATTGGATATTCGGGCCAGAATTCATCGTGAAAAGTTAGAGTTTACTCTGCTGCATAGAAAATATTGGACTTTCTTATTTAAGTTACCATCAGATATGATATATAATCATTTTCCCGCATTAATAATAATGAAACAATATATTTTTGGGTGGTACTTACTGATTTTAACTACTACCTACTATACGCAAAGACAAAGAAATTCTTCAAATCCGAATTCAATCAAGCAGACAGCAAAATAATTTGATCCCGTAGGTATTTCACCATTTTTTCTATTAAAATACGCACACTGTAAGTTTACTACATGCTAACGAAAGACAGCCTTTTTATAGGTAACATTACAACAATGTAGTTGAGTAAACCTACTTGGAATTCTGGACACTATATTACAGAAATACAAAGACATAATACTATATATCAACACAAGATAAGACACAAATTCCAACATCTTAACAAGTTGACGATCGCCATGCTAAAATGTCAGAGAAATATTCAAAGTGAATTCCATTTAGAGTTGGCAGTCTCCAAATTTCAAATATTTCGTCATAAGGCGGCTATATATCATGTTTTTGCCGGCGCGGGCTGCCCGCTGTATAATTTGCCGGCCACCCGGCAGCCGCGCGTCTGCCGCGCCCTACGTCTATATTATCAGTAGATAAATTCAAGCTTTGTCTTTGCCTCGTATTTCGTCCTCTCGAGATTTTGCCTTTGTTTTTTTTTTCTCCGTTCGCCGTGGACCGCAACAAAAAACTGAGTGGAGGCGAACGAAGTGGGTATAATTTATTTTATAGTCGGCTCGCTCGTAACTCGGCGGTGGACGGCTGGACGCCGATTTATCCCCATCTCGGCGTAATTAACGTAAATGGATTGGCCCGAGTCGGTGCTTGTGAGTGACCGCCCGCCTCGGCTCTCTCACGACCCTCCCGCGGACCACTCCCTGTTTATCTAACACCACCTCATTACCACACCAGTACCGGAGGGAGCCACACTGATGCACTATAATCCAATTAAGAGAGATATTTTTACAAAACCACAAGTCGAATGAGATACAAGAAGATACGCGAAACGTTTGCGATTACTTGAGCTCGGTTCCCAAGGAGCGGCGACTTATCCCTGAGGGAATTATAATTGTTTTGCATTCTTGCACGGGTATAAAAACAAAAGGGCGAGCCACGGGCCCCCCGCGCCGTGGGCCCGCAGACCAGACCAAAGTCTGACGACTCGCATTCCCTTCACACAAAAAGTTACGAATGAATCGGATCGAGTTTTCAGTCTCAGGTGGGAAGAGATTACTTGGGAGTGCAAGCACTTCGTAATTACAGTATCGCTTCGGTAAAGCGAATCGGGATTTTTATTACAATCAATTAAAAATGTTGAAACAACAAACGATTAGTGAACATTACCTATTAAAATGAAAAAAAATACGGTTTAACTTTAAACTTATGAACACACAAAAGAACACTCTTTAGTGAAAGATTTAAGGATATTTTAAAAAGTTCATATCAAGCAAGTGGAAAACCACTTCCAAGGAATAATAAAGTGTTTTACTTTACCTTTTGTTAAAACTTACAGATGTTACGTAACAGGACAGGCGCGTATGAGCAAAGATGCGGAATTATTTGGTCAACAATGATTTATTTAAAGCAATAAAGTAATAAGAAGAAAAAAACCAGTTTAATTTGTGCATGCTTGGAATATTTGAAACAAGCGCCGGTCGATGCCCGCTCGCTGTAGTCCACACAACGTTACAATATCTTTACACACACCACAAATACCGCCACATATATTATTATATATCAACCGGTAATTTCATGTTAACTGTTTGCATCAAATATAATTAACAGTTACAAACGTAAACGATAAATTCCAAACTATCTCATTTCGGTATTTGTCATTAATTCTCGGACTGTATTTATTTGTCGAGTTGTAAAGCGTAGGGCGAGATTTATACTTGTTTAATTATACTGTAATTGAGCTTTTGCATTTAATTTGACACTTGGACAGTTATTTTCCAGTTTGAATGACTTTTATATACTGACGGTTATCTTGTTTAAGCTAGTCAAGTTAGAAATACGTTTATCCGACGCTCTTACGGTGAAGAAAAACATCGCCTATACACCTTATACGGTAGGCTCGTTCCCCTCGATGGGGCGTATAATGAGCTGATAATTATGACGAACCCTAAAAACGATCTCTTAATAAATTGCTAGAGCGCTTTTAGCCATTAAGAAGCCTGGCACAGGATCCAAACTACAAAAGAAGTTCAACCCAACACCGCAATGCACTTGTTCTGTGTGTATAATCGAAAAAAAGCCTAGTGTAAGTAAAAACTTTGCAATAGTAAGAACTCCTTTCATGATCTTAAAATCAAATGTATTTAAAGAGGCTCAATGGCGAAACGACTAGTGCGTTTGTTAACTCTTGCAATTCAAGCAACAATCGGATTGGTTAGGAGGATAGGTAATTGACATATATTATCTTTGTCTTGAGATATCATTTTCACAAAGAGGCGTACTTAAGAAGGCACATCAAACGATAGTCTCAGATACTAATTAGGACTGATGGCTCAATATCCATATAACCCCGTTGCATGGAGGCTTGGTAACCTGCAAATGAACGTTATAGTTTTGCTGTTAATATTTAAAGAATATTAATTGATATATTTGATAAGTATTTATAATTGATTTATGTCAGCTGCATATTATTATGATTTTTTGAGACAGATGATTTACAAAAAATGAACAAAAGAGACTCTCCTTGTTGGTGGGTCCGTGGGTACTACAGTCTCCACGCACTGGTCCAGTATTAGTTGCTAATATACGAACAGGATTAAAATATTCATTGGATGCAATTGAAATAAACATTTTTGTACTAATAATACATATGGTAATTTTTGAGTATGGAAAAAGCTTGAAGATTTGCTTCACTTTGCGTTGTATTTCACAGGGTTAATCCATACTTACGGACCCCCAAAACTACCTCCTGTATTTCCTATTTCCACTCGCTTTTTAAGGTTGGCAACACTTGACGCTTTTTCTCGTTTTAAATGGGTACGCGAGTTTATTTTTTAAATCAATTTACGGTCAGGTGAATCTTCCGCTTATTTGCCTACACATGAAACAATAAACAAAAGTTTACCTCACAGCTCAGAATCAGTGAAAAGTTCAGATATATAGATTTTTTCTGTGAAAAAAATAATAATTTCGTCTGTAATATTTAAGAGAACCCAACGCACAATAAATGATCATAACGTCATAAAAGGAATGCTACTCAGGCGTGAACAAATTATCGCGGTGCTTTTCCGGATGCATTGTTTGCGTTTCGAATTCGAGTGTCGCTGCCTGTCGGATACCTCGCACGGTTATGGTAAAAAAATACCGACCTTTTCGCTATAACTTCAAGGTCCAAATGTGCATGTGTCAGGGTCATCAACGGGGACATTGAAGTCTCAAGCTGTGAAACACATCTCTGTCTGTCTCATCACAATCGACTTTCACCGTAAGGATATCGTGGCTTTGTAACAGGTGATATCTTTGAGGAATGCTTTAAGCGAGAGTTTAAGTTTAAAATACTGTTAGGGTAGCGGATATACTTGAACGCTACTTCACTGTGAAGAAACGGACTCTGGTCTGTATGTTTGGTAGGTAGGCAGACAAATTCCACTTGAAAATCAATTAAAACCATAAATTTAACGCAATATGAATTAAAATTTAGTCGTAATATCTACAACTTATAATATTTTTATGAGTTCAGCATTAAGAGGCTTAAGATCGTAACCATAAGTATCAGTGCCACCGGATTGCAAAGCCACCAAAGCTTTTCGTTAAGATGGTTCGATAGGTAGGCTGCACCTCAAATGAGTTGCGGTGAAGTCTATAGTCCAAAGCGAATGACCGGGATATCTGGCGTAGAATGGGGAGACCACAGATTTCCCAATACAGGAGATGGGGCAAGCCGCGTTTAAAGTGCGACAACTGTAAGCTCAACGAGCATACACTGGCTACCAGTTTACGCTCTGTGAGACGAGTCAAGACGCACGAATATTAGAAGAAATTACCGTTTTTTTCCAAAATGCCATCCTGTGCAATTGTAACATGCCATCATCGCAATGAATCAGTAAATTCACCAAGAAATATAATAACTTTCACAGGTAAGAACCGAAAAGAAATTGCGACACTAGATTGCCTATAAACTTGCGGCTTGTCCAGTCTAATGTATATTCTGATGTCTGTGGGGAGACTATGACCAACTAGAAACTAGAAGAAGAAGAAACTAGAAGTCTAAGTTTTTTAGAGAAATTTCCAGCCAGCATTGTTACCGATATTTATTCGACGGAATTCTATCGTGATCATCATCATCAGCTCATTAAACGTCCCACCGAGGGGCACGAGAGCCTACCCGTATAGGGTGATTAGGCCTTAGTCGTCCACGCGGACGACTAAGGCCTAATCACCCTATACGGGGGGGGGGGATCGTGATACTTAATATTATTTATTTCTTAAATTTCGATAGATGCTCACCACAGTGTACATAAAAAGTATCAAATATATATTTTTAAATATTTGTAATTATTTTTAATAAAGTAAGAACTCTATTTTATTTCTTACTAAGAATTTCTATGCATAAAACCAAATGATATTCAGTCTCTACCCGGACAATCATTGAGACTATCATTTTGCAACAAAGCTTCATCATAAAACTTTATAGTTATACGTTAATAAAAATTAAAAAGCGTATAACTTAGTTCAGTCTTGGGACGTGCATGGAAAATCACTTTAGAGCACAACAAATGTTTTAATTACTGGTTTAATGACAAGAAATTACAGTAA
>PQWD01010260.1:0-62822 GCA_019425675.1 Leucinodes orbonalis
AATAACACAACCCCTTTTTTCTCCGAAACTATAAGCACTGCATTATTCAAACTTGGTACGTATATGTATTCTGTAAACCGCTATTAAGTTTTAATAAGAAACTTGAAATTTTTAAATATTTTTGGGGTCCCCATACATTGAACCGAAACTCAAAATTTTTTTCATCGTACTCCCACTTGTGGGATATCAAGGTGTAGATCTTTAAAAATGGTATTGAGTTTTCTCATATATTTTTTTTATAAATTGAATAGTTTGCGCGAGAGACATTTCCAAAATTGACAAAAGTGTAACATATGAACTTTCGGTTCGTTTGTACTCATTATTTTTCATTCAATAGGCAAAATGATAAGTTATGAAATGTAGGTATCTGAGTTTAATATAAATTATAAATATATGGTTGGTCAGAAAGTACTCAAAATTGTATTTTTTTCTTTCTGTTTTTAATTTTCAATGTATTGTTTTGTTATTTTTTATCATTGTCACCTTTATAATCAGATTTTATTAAAATAACAAATACAATAAAAATATAACGTTCTTTATATTTGAAGTAGACATATTGTTATAAATATGTTTCTACAACTAATATTTAATTCCTAATGTACTTATAACAGGTGTGCCAAAAGTGTCCCTCCAAAATTGCTGCGCCACTAAACGTTTTATTTTTTGGTCACTACCCAAACCACTGCGTCTGATGATGATGATGATGACCCAAACCACTGTGTCTACATTTATAGAGCAATAAAGTATTTAATTGAAAAACGGCAAACAACTGTTTACATGATTATAAGTGATACCGCTACCCATGGACACTGGAAACTCCACAGGAGCAACAACTGCTTTGCCAACCCTTGAAACGGGAAAAAATAAAATAAAAAAAGTGATAGGAACCGGAGATTTAGGCTACGGTTATCTCCATTCTCTAGACGTAACAAAACGCAAAGCACTGTTTCGCGCCAGTTTTCTATGAGGCCATGGTATCAAATTAGTTGAGCCAGCCCATTCGTGCGGAATCATGACTTTTCCACACTAAAAAAATAACGAATCTTTGGACTTACCCAACAAATTGCGGTCATTAAAAACCACGTGCGACTACAATTTCAATTTAATATGATTTTTTACGACGACAGAATCTCGAGAGTCGTAAAAAAATAATTAGACTAATTAATCTCACCAATAAAGCTCCACGAGTCAGCTTTTTACGTGAGAAAAGATTAAAAATGTACCCAAAGTTTAATGTTTGTTTGAAAGCTTTATTAACTTTCGATTTAAATAATTAAGTGCAAATTATTTAGCCTTTAAAGACTAAACAGGCTTTACTTTTTTCAGGGGATCACGCCAACTCGTAGTAAGTTCCGATTAATTAATTATATAATTTGATTTTTGCCTTTCAAATTGTCCGTAATTGTATCCAACTTATTACGAAAACTTTAATTTTCCGAATTAGTAGAATTAAGATTAATATTAGCGATAAGTCCGCCTTTGCCAACTGTTTTGGTTTTTTATGTTTTTGTATTCAATATGAGTAAAATAAGTGTAGGTCCGAAGCCTCTGGTTTTGTTTTAGAAGCTAAATACCTTTAAGGACCTGATTTCTTCAGTTTAAAAAGAAGGTATGCTACTTATTCCCTGTTTCATTAAGGTTTTGATCACTGATATATTCCTGTAAGTCTTCATTATCATAGAAAATATTTGAAGTATGTTATTTATATAAGAAAATTGTGTCTAATTTTTACTGTTATCCAAATGATACAAACTTTAATCCTTTAATATGGTACCTCATTTCAAAACATCTGTTTAATAATAATAATATAGATTTATAAATTTGTATTAATCTTATTTAAAAAATTAAAAGAATTTAGGAAAAAGGTATTTGTTAATGTTTTCTCTTAGGTTCGAAATCCTCAAACTACTTACTAAATTAAATGAAACTAAATCCAAGAAGCTCAAGTCTAATAATACTAAGATTGGTTTCTTTGGCTAAAGTGTTAAGCTCATTATTATATAAGAAATTAGTTTTATTCAACTTAGCAATAAAATTTATTTTTTTTATTTTGTACCAAACTTTACGCATACGACTGTACAGTGTTTAGAAAAATGCAACAAAATGTGAACGGATATGGGCTCAGTTGATTTTTATCCGACCATACTTTAGATATTGTTTTCAAAATATACGCCCTTGTTTCAGCCATTAAGGGCTACGTGGCAATCTTTTAAATAAAACAAAAAACATCGTTAACTTATTAAAATTGAGATAATTAAGAGACGTAAGTGTTAAAAATATATGTATTGCTCCCAAACAGAACTCAAATAAATGATAAAAATAAATAAATCAAACAATTTGTAGACCAGACTAATCAATCAATTTAGATCAAGCATTTAGCATGTAGTATGGGTAATAAATAATGTCTTAACACACTTTAAGATATGAGGGCACAGATTCAAATCACGCAACGTACCAATGTGTTTTCTATTTTTGAAATTGTACGTTTATCCGACGCTCTTTTGGTGAAGGAAAACATGTTGAGGAAACCAGCGCACGCCTGCGAAGAGATTCAAAGGTTGTACGTGAAGTCGGCCAATACGCACTGGGCCCGCGTGGACGACTACGGTCTATTAAACCCTATACGGGTAGGCTCGTGCCCCTCGGTGGGGACGTTTAATTAGCTGATTTTGTAACTTTAACTATTACATATAAATAAAATTGGACTGTCTGTTTGTAACATTGAAATAACCATTGTTTACTACATGCATATGAATATATATACGGTACATACACCAAGTGGCGTGCACTCCGTATATGCAAATAAGCAGTGCATACCCTGTGCGTCCAGACAACTCGGAAAATCAACAACATATCAAATGATTTCCACTTGTTCGCCCATTTTCTTCTACAGATTTGAAACTTTAGGCGATCCACTGTCATCAACAGCACTCAATTTGTCATAAATGTAAATTATTTATTGTTTTTGCGATAAGTGTCACTTCATTTGCATACCCTACTCATAGTCTCTGTGCACGCATACACCTAATCAACGTTTTCAATTTTTATTTGTCTCTCCGTCTATTTGTTTGTTCTGGGTAATATCTGAAACGGCTGGACAGATTTGGACAGCGAGTAATACCGCGTGGCACAGCTAGTTTAACATAATAGTGGAGAGTTCGCTGAAAGATTCCTCAACATTT
The DNA here is from genome assembly GCA_019425675.1 of Leucinodes orbonalis. Lineage (NCBI taxonomy): Eukaryota > Metazoa > Arthropoda > Insecta > Lepidoptera > Crambidae > Leucinodes > Leucinodes orbonalis. The sequence goes on from PQWD01010260.1 coordinate 3,183, forward strand.
CACATTTTTCTCAAGCATTGATTCAAACTAATTTCCAGAGTAATCTAAGTCGCTCGCCAAGTTGTCCATGTACACGACGACATATTGAAATGGAAACAATCGTATATTTAACATTGGCGGTGGAAGAATGGCTGGAATTATGAAATAATGTACTAAATAATATTTTAGAATGTTCTAGAAAATCAATATGAATCTGGTAAGTGATTACTAGCAACTACTTTTTTTTATCGGAAAGCGAATAGAATATTTAAATAAAAAAACACACTACTAGTATGTCGGCTTTTACACTTGAGTTCCGGGTTAATTTACTTGGTGGTAGATTCGATACTGAGTCATCTAGGTAGGTACCACCGCAGTGTCAGATATCGTCCCGTGAAATAAGAATGATATGCACTTTTGTGTTCCGGGATGAGGGCACTGTAGCTAGTGAAATTACCGGGTATAAGAGACCTAACATCTGTTGTCTCGGGTGACGGGCGCAGTGTGGGGTTGATGGAAAATAATAACTGTTGTTTTGGTTGTTGGTCTCCTTCAATGCCGCTCTGTCATGGTCAGGTGTATCATTTACCATCAGGTGAGCGTTCTGATCGTCCTGTTCACATTGTAACATAAAAAAGCGATCCCCGGGCAGTAAAAACATTTGAAAATAAGTTATTTAATACCCTTACTACAATACAAGCTTCTCGATTTAATGGTGTTAGTTGGCGCTGTAAGAATGTCAGTGAATATTAATTTATTTCGACCCCAACGCCCTAAGACGAGGTTCGAATCCCACCCTGGAACGCGCTTAGGCTTGTTTGTTAACAGTAGTCAGTTCGAACAAAAAAAAATTTTCTTCATTTTATTTTTTTACATTTTAAGAAAACGTATTATATATTATATCTGTTGAACCAGACATACTTTACCACATTTAAATACGGCACCTATTTCGTAAGATTAATTATCAAAATTGATGTATGCCTAATTTTACTCCATCCGCATTATAAGAGGCAAGGGCATATCTGACTGCGCCTTCAACATAATTTCCTACCCTGGATTTGAAATATTAGGGTCTTTCAACGATTACAAAAAGGCGTACGAAGTAATGCGTATTTTGATCGTAAATAATTACTTCCCTTCCCGCCTTCTCCACTAAGCGGTATATAATTTCATTTAAACAACATCACGTTCTATTTAGCATTTGTTTTTTATATAAAGTTGTGTTCAACTAAGCCAGATAAGCTATATAGAAATAAAACTGCTTTTCCAATAAATTTAAAGCCTTACTGAATAAAATATGTTGCTTGTCACATGAAAATCTTTTCGTTATTTTTAGAAGGTCCCCTTGTTTTAATACCCTAAGTGTGATGTTGTTATAATATTTTAACTCGTTCTATTATAAGAAGCAATTTTGCTGAAGATATAATAATGAGATTCAATTATTAATATAATATTTGTACTACAAAAAAGAGCTATTCGTTTTATCTACAACCTTAGACCCCGTGACTCTCTTAAGGAACTTTTTAAAGAAATAAATATAATGACTATAGCATCACATATATTTATGAAAATTTAATTTACGTCCGTAAATACTATCATACCTTTAAAAAAATGTGACTCGGACGGAATAGAAACAAACTTGCTGTTCCAGACTTGAGACTACATAAAGTAGGTAAATCTTTTATAGGAAGATGTATAAAGTTTTTAATAAGGTACCGCAAAATATTGTCGAGTTACCTTTACACATGTTTAAAGCTAGAATAAAAAAACACCTTTCTAAAAAAGAGACTACACTATTGACGAATATTTATGTGATAAAAATCCGTGGTCTTAAACTGCTCAGCTATTTCAGTGTTTATGATATATTGTTACATTAAGGAAAATGAAAATGTTTTAAAAAAGGCTACACTGTTGAGTTTTCTTGAGTGCTTCTTTCTCAACAGGCCAAACCACTGAAGCGCTTTTTTTTCAAAGCATCAAAACTCATATTTTTAGTTTAGTATTTTAATCGTTTTTATTATATTTTGTATATTTTTTGACGTTCATAAGTGCTTTTTGTAAGCCTATTTGAAATAAATGTTTTTGACTTTGACTTTAAATAGGTTTGTATTATTTTAGAGAAAAAATAATACATATTTTATAAGGGCACTGAGGTGATTGGAACTACCATCTTTATATAAACATTTTATATTCCACACGTACATAATGGATTTTTAAGTCATGAGCTATCTTGTAGGCGAAGTAATCTACCCTAGATCACTCTCTTCTCCGTTTCAAAGGTTTCCATTCAATAGGTGCCAATTGTAGCCAAAAGTCTGTCTAATTAGGCTGGAATAGTTATGAGGCTACATCGGTCTACCCGTGAAAATAGTAAATACAAAGTCACCGAAACATTGAAATGAAAACAATATGAAGTTAATAAAAAAAGAAGAATAAATTACCCCATCATCAGCTCATATATGTACCCACCGATGGGCACTACTCATAAAAGGTGCATAAGCCCTAGTCCTAGTCTTCGTAGGTGTGCGCAGGTTTCCTCACGATGTTTTCCTCTACCATAAGTGCGTCCGTTAAATGTACATATAATTTCGAAAATTCGAAAAGACTGGTACGCGGCGGTATTTTGATCCTGCACTCTCCAAATCAAAAGGCAACCGTCCACACCAATGAACCACCGACGGTCTCGCGTCGGTCACGTTATTTCTAAAAAATTGATTCATGAATCGAGTTTAAACTTGTACATAACATTATTGCCTAACCTGTAAACATGATTGGTGTCGAATTGGCCATTCAGTCCTTAAATAACCTCTAATCAACCCGTCAAGTTTTATGACAACAAAGCCCTTATCAAGCGACCAGTTCGGGTCCGGACCGAAAGGTAAATTAAATTTAACCGCTTTAATTAATGTTGAACTGTGTACTTTGTGATTTGAATCGTTAAATTTAAACTCAAACTCAAAAATGTCAACTAGGTTTTCAATTAAGTATTTACAAGACACTTTCGAAAAGTCAAATTGAAAAATGGGTGCACATGTTCGGAGAGGTAATTCTACGTCAATAAGAAAACAACGACAACAACTGAAAAAGTTAGTATTCTCCATCCACGCCACACTGCGCCCGACACCTGAGACAACAGATGTTAGGTCACTCATACCCGGTAATTTCACTAGCTACAGTACCCCCATTCCGAAACACAGAAGTACACAACATTTTTTCGGGACGATATCTGGTACTGCGATGGTAGTATGCATTCCTACTTACTGCATTTTGTATCTTTAACAGTTTACCGGAATAACGTGTTTGTTGCTCCTGCATCATGGCCAGTCTTCCGTAGTGATAGACAGCCTCAGCCAGCAAGGCATCTACGTATCGGACTACTGCCCTAAAATGGAGCATTGCCCTGAAGGAGCCCATGTCATGTGCATGTATTACAATCCTGTAAGTATTTTAGGAATCACCTCCATGGTCTTGTAGAAAACATTAGCGGAATTCTTTTATTAATATATTTCGTAAGCATTTTAATGGCGGGACCAGATCCTGAATTTTATTTTTTCATATTGCAGTGTTTAGTACTGATTTGGTACTATTTGATACATTTCCCTAAAAATGTTGGTTATGATTATATTTTTATCATAAAATGATATTTTTCAGAATCGAATAATGGGTCCACGATGCAACAGGCCCAAGAACGTTTCTATAACCCCCGATCTAGCCACAAAGTTGCTTGAAATTTCAAATGCGTAAGTATATATCAAATTGATGCATAAAAAACATTTTTATGCGTGTCGCAACAAGGCTAAAAGTCAAGTAGCTCAGCTAGACTCGCTAAAAGGAAATCGCAGATTTTTCCGTTACTACTAAAACGGTGAATCGAGAGGGCAGGCTGTTGTTGTATAATAATATTTATCATTGAAGACTTTTCCACGCTGATGCAATGTGCCTTGGCGGGTCGCAAAGTCTTATTATTCGCAAGCATTTTAGTTTGAGTCAGGTTAGCTTAGGTGCCAAAATATGTTTAAGATCCTTTTCAACATTCAGCGTCATCAATTCTTCAGCTTCAGCTTCTAATTATATTCATTACCACTTGGATACATCATCGATAGTTACTTTTCTCACGAAATTTAGCCGATAAAATCCATTCGTATTTAGTATGGCACTATGCTTGAGTCTCAATATGAAGTCTGCAGTATTATTTTCTTCCAGCCAGTCAAAAAACAATACCTGACAAAGAGTAAAATTTAAATGTTTAATTTCAGTGTTCGCAGCAAAATAGCCCTGGGCAAGGAAAAGGGTAAAGGCGGGGAGTACCTACCAAAGGGCTATGGAATGTTTAAGCTGGTAAAGTTTTATACTGTTTCTCGCATTTATTTTTATATATTCTATGTCTATGCACCGCGTTGATAGATCTCGTCCTCAGTTTGGTGCACTTATGATTGTATTGTGATCATCTTGTGTATTAGGCATTTCTGGGATTCAGTAAACTGTAGCCAAACAAATTCCTGGGTATTAAACACCAATGTGTATTAGTCAAAAAAAAATATCTTAGCGTATGTATTGGTACAAAAGAATCTAAATATCCTCAAAATAAGGCGGCATTTCTTGCCCTCTGGTATTGCAAGTTACATGGGCGACGGCGTCATTTACCATCAGATCAGCCGTCTGCTCAGTTTCCCGCTATCACATAAAAAAATATTCGAATACCTTGCTCGGTTTCGTACCAAATCAAGTTGTATACTTAATTTTAACAGCATCTATCCCCATTCCTGTTCACGTCCCAATCTATAACAGTTCTTGAGTACTAACAAGTAAAAGTAATGAAATAAGTGATTGAGCAAACAAGAGTTTTGTTTTTCCATTTCCAATCCAGTTGGTATAACTTCAAACCTGAGCACACATCTCGAATAATGAAAAATAACAATAAATAAATAATATAGTGTTAACATCTGTGCTATCTTTTTTTATGATATCCCCAAAGCTATGCTTGTTACTATTTATTTGCTATACATAAATTATCTCTCTCTCTCATAAATAACAAATTATTTCTGATATACCATTTGCAGAAGTGGGATAACGAGCTGGCGACGTTTGCACAAGTTCTAGCAAACCAATGTGTCTTGAGACACGACATGTGTCGAGCGACGAGTGAGTAAACACTTTGACTGTTACATGTTAGTATGCTTTAAGTTAATTATAGTATACGTAGCTGTTGATATACAGGCTGAATCACCTGGTTGTCTGAAAAAGAAGATGATTCCATGCAACGTTGGGTACGTTAAACCGTTGGTCCCGGCACTTTCTTAGTCTACACACCAATAATCCGCATAAGGCTTACTTGAAATTTCAGATTATTTACTCTTGAAACGGGAAAATCTAGATAAGTCACATAGGGACGCTAATTTGCGTCTAAGGCACTGAATGCGTAAATGTAGATCCTGTTTTATGTTGAAGTCGTGGATTCTAATCCATTAGGGGAGAACGCTTAATGAAAGCCATTTTGTGCGATTGTTTCCAGTTTTTAGGATATTGCAGGCTGAATCAGGTTCAGTCTGAATACGTGCTTCCATGGACACAGTACTTCCTGGTCCCAAATTAAGCTGCAAACTTCAACTATGAAATGAACAACAGCTTCACATTAACTAAATATAATATCTAATATTAAGCACTACATAACATACAAAACTACTAAAAATATGATTTTGATGCTTTGAAAAAGCATCAAAATTCATATTTTTATTATATTATATTTAGTTACTATATACTATATTATATTTAGTATTTTTAATTGTTTTTTATTATATTTTTGTATATTTTTTGACGTTCATAAGTGCTTTTTGTAAGCCTAATTTGAATAAAGAATTTTTGAATACATAAAATCTACTGCTGAAAATATGCCTTTCACGAAATACTTCCACGTTAATCCCTAGTAGTTCACATTCATCGGTTGCCCGCCGGTTGCCCTTCTAACAAACAAAGTCTGTCAATAATAAGAACACATTTTACTTCCAGAAAGATTCAGCGATCCAGGCCAAACGGCTGGTCTGGTGCGGTTCACATACCCGGACTGGTTTCCCGTCTCCAAAGCGGGCCATTTTACTAAGCCAGGCCTGATGACATCCAAGCTTGCGTATGCCATAACGCAATCCTTGAAGTCCTGGTACGGCCAAAAAGACGACGTGACTCCACACATGATAAACAGCTACCCTGATTGGTCGGAGTAAGTTTTTTTAACAGAAAAAACCGTATAGGCAGACATTTGACTGACTAGAAGCAGCCTATTCACTCTTGCCTTGAAGACGGCCAGGTTGTAATGATCGGGGAACACATAAGGAGGCAAAGAGTTCCATTCCTTTGCGATGCGCATTAGGAACGAGGCACCATAGCGGGCTGTGTGGATGTGTGGAATGTCTTCCACGTAAGGAAGGAACGCTAGCCTCCGTCTTGTATCCCGATGGTGAAAAGGGTGATCGAAAGATCGTGGGTTTGATCCCGCGGGGAAACGTCACTTTGTACGATTTTTCCTAGATTAGTTAAGACGTTGCAAGTGACAACCTAAATCACCGGTTGGTCCGAAAAATATGATTCCGTGGTTCGGAGGTCACATTAAGCCGTCTCGACTTCAGTCTTAGGATGGTAGTCGTTAACTAACGAATCCACATTGGGCCTGCGTGGTGGCTTACGACCCAATGTTCCCATAGCTATTGTGTGGAAAGGCCGGTCTTAAAGACAACTTCCATCCTAAGATGGACTGCCTTCCAAAGTACGGAGGGACTCGATAAAATATTTTTATGTGAACCATCCATTGACCAAATCATTGCGATAACTGCTTAGCTTGCACAATCACCTGCACTCAGTTACTAAGATATACTTTTGTTTTCTTAATTATTAAAATTAGAGAGCTTTTGACTGGCATATCTGGTGCTGGAGGAAACAAATTGTGCAATTCCAACGCAAACTCTCCGAAATGCAACCTGTAGAAGACGGACAGACACGATACTAAGCGGCGATGTTCAAGACTTTGTAGCCTTCAGGCAATAGACTCATCGCGATCAGTCTTCTTGCCCGTTGATCTAAAGTATCCAGGGCTTCTAGCTGATATCGGGCAATGAATCTTCATCACACAATCAGTAATTATCTCTCAAAAATCAAAAAAATAAAACAATTTCAATTTAAGCTTGTTATGAGTCAACTTCTTTCAATTAAACGTGGAATCCCCTTATCTATTTGTGTTTCATAAATAGTTTCCTTCTCAAATCTTTGAAAGCCAAACGCCAAGTTTAGCCTTGGCTAGACTAACAATTTCAATACACAGCTTTCATAACATCGACCTTATTTTAATTAAAACTCTTCAAATATTTGTCTTTTTCATTGTTTTACAGAGAGTAAAACTTGTTGATTAATAACAGTACAAATTGGGTAAAACTAACAAACTGAATGGTGCAATTTTGAAGGTTCTGTACTCATGACCTTGCTCATTTGAATAAATAATTGTATGCATGGCTACTGAAAAATATTTTCTATCATATAAATAAGTTTATCATGGCGACGGTGGCTCAATGGTGTGGACTGCCTCCCCGCAACGTAAAAAGTGTTTTCGAAATTTCGAAAAATATATGTACGTATCCGATGCTCTTACAGCGAAGGAAATCATCGTGAGGAAACTGCGCACGCCTGCGAAGTGATTCAAAGGTTGTGCGTGAAGTCGTCTAATCCGCACTGGGCCGCGTGGACGACTAAGGCCTATACACCCTATACGGATAGGCTCGTGCCCCTCGGTGGGGAGTTTAATGAGCTGATGATGAATGAGTTTATCAAGCAACTAGCCTCAAAATAACAGTATTTCTGAACTTTTATTGATGTTATTATACCTACATACAAACCTTCCTCTTGAATCACTCTATCCACAAAAAACCGCATTAAAATCCGTCGCGTAATTTTAAAGATTTAAGCATACATAGAGACCGAAAAACGACTTTGTTTTATAAGTAGGTACTATGGAGTTATTATTATTATTATTTGTGCTTGTTTTTCATAATACAAAGGAGCAATGCTCACAAAAAATACCTTGCTCTAGGAAGCCGAACAACCAGGGTGGCAGACTTTACCTGGAGATGATCTACGGACCTGCAACTCACATGGGCTGCGGGATATCCGCCTACACCGAGTACGCTTTCTACGACAACAACGCAGCGTTGAATTATAATGTAAGTATCATCATCGGACACCTCTTATGTAATAATGGTCTCCTAGTACTTATAAAATATATGTTGTGTTTGAAAATTAAAAAGTAATTTAAGAAACAATATGGTGATGGTAGAGTTGATTAAGTTATACATTTTATTAGGGTTGACGAGTGAAATTTTTCAAAAAAAATCCCACTCGTCGCCGGGGAGGACAAAGCTGACGAGCGGGAACTACCCCAAGTCAGCTAGGTGATAGACAAGAAACTCAAATCAATTAAATCAAATATCGTTACAGATACTTTTGAGTCGTCATTTTGTTATTATATTTTTATGATTCTACGATGCACAGGTTCGGAATATGTAGGATCTTCGAAAAGAGCCGGCAAGAAACTCGATAGTCACTCTTTTAAGCTTTTTATATCATTTACCTTCACGTAAGTTTAATAATTTATTAACAAAGATTTTGTAATTGGATCACCGTGTGCAGACTATATATTTTTGTTTACTATGGTATAGTAACCTTTCTTCATGAGGATTTTTTAATTGATTCGTCTAGGTACCACCCCAGTGTCAGATATCGTCCCAAAAAAAGGTGTGCACTTTTGTATTTAGGGATGAGGGCACTGTAGTTAGTAAAATTACCGTTTATAACCTTTCATCTGTCAGATGCAGGGCAGTGTTGACAGTAAGGAATGACTGCCTTCTGTTATATATTTCTTTCAATTTCATATATATGTAATGGCGTATCACTTACCACTGGGTCGGACTGGCCGCCCCGGTGACATCTTTGAAACGGCTGAATAGATTTGGACGGGAATTTTTGGCAGGTAGCTGATGTAATAAAAACATAGACTACTTTTAATTTAAACAATCCTTTTTATTTTGGAAAAATAAAGCAAAGTATTACCGCTTGGTGGTCACGCGTTGCGTGACTTAACGAAGCGATTTTAGCTTACGTTTTGCTGCGGTAAAATAACATAAAACGTGGGTAATACCGCGGGGAAACAGCTAGTAAAAAATATTAACGGCCTACTGCAACTGACCTTCCCTGACGCCATAGCTATAGAGATTGGACCGTAAGACCAAATTAACCTTCCTCCAAGTCGACAGTGTCAAAAACCTATTCAAAGACTTTCAGATAATTCATTTCCATGTAGAACCTCTCATCAAAGACGATAAAGCTGCAAGGGGATCTCCAAAAGATTCAATCGTAAATTTCACAGAACATAGCTGACTTGCTTGTTTCGTACTGTGCCTGCAGATGAAGTCGCGGCCACAGTATAGGTATTAGATTTTATTATTTTAATTCTTTTTACTTATTCCTCTCTATTCAACCTCCCGCAGTCCACTACTGAACATATTCTCCCTATTGTTTGCTGCATATTTTTCTTTAATACACACCTAAAAATAACAGAGCAAATGCAAAACGTGAATCACATTGTAAAATATTATTCCAAGCGTAAGCACTCCCGTCAAATAGAATGTGAGTAATTTCGTATCTAAACCTACAATCGTACAGCCTTAATTCCTAAGCGCGACGCTTGGAACAATATTATTTTCTTCTTAATTACAACATGTATTATATATGCCACACCAAACTTTGAGCCTAACAGTTAACAGAATAAGGATGACAGTTGATTAATAGGTACAGATTTTCATAAGGTTCAGAATACACTGAAAGCTTTTGCAAGCATTAATTATTATTATGTTTGAGTACGCCTCGAATAAAATAAATCAGAAAACACAATTTGTTGCTTTTTAGTCTCGTACAAAAAGAAACCCGTTTAATAAGGTACAATAGTCTCGCATCCTCCGTATTTCGCGTTTCTTCCAGGTTATATCACAATCAACACCAAAAATAATATATGTGACACATTTTTTAAAGATCTACATATATCAAAAAGATATATCATGATTGTCTAAGTAAGTAGCCGGCATAAGTCTGCTGTCTGAAGAGCCATTAATATATCTTAATTTATAAAGGAACGGACGGAAACATCATCCAAGCACTCTTTAATTTCTTTGTACGATTATAATTCCAAAATCAAGAATCAATAACCGATCGATATTGTTCTTATTCCATTTTCCTAAACACGTCGGACACTCCCACTTTCACCCGTGATTAAAACAAATCAAAAAGTCAGTATCGGCTGAAATTTTGAACAGTAATTTCTACAAATACGATACGACGATAAATTCCCCTTGCGTTATTGACACAATTACACGGTAAGTATTACGGTTGTAGTCAATGATGTAAAAAGTATAGATTCGCTATATGTTCACAAACAACTGAACACAGTGTTCCGAATGCAGTGACAGCACACATACACATATTTCGAATGAGCGAACATTTACCTAATCAAAGAAGATACAACTGTATTCTCTTTGCAGTTCTTTTTGAGGCACGGGTGGCGTATCTACCTTTATATATACAGAATATCATTGGTTGCAGTATGGTAGTTGATTGATAGATACGAGAGGTAATTTGAATAGATTGTACGAGTATTCAGTATCCTTACCACTTGCTTTTGAAAGTAAAATCTTGTAGTTATTAACTAAACGTGTAGAACTAAGAACACGTGTATTCGTATTTGCGTTAAAGAGGTACTTAATGGTCTTATCCCATATCAAAGAGATTTAGATCAAGCCGATTTGTTAACACTAAGATATAATAAGATTACAACTAAACTAATAGAAGGCGTCGGTGTCAAATAACAGATTTCGCGATGTATTGTTAACTTGCTGTTTACCGTGGTATTACCCGCGTTATAAAATATTCTCCCGCAGTAAATCAATTCATCAGCTCATTAAACGTCCCCACCGAGGGGCACGAGCCTTCCCGTATAGGGTGATTAGGCCTTAGTCGTCCACGCGGGCCCAGTGCGGATTGGACGACTTCACGTACAACCTTTGAATTTTCTCGCAGGCGTGCATGAAGGTTCCTCACGATGTTTTCCTTCACCGTAAGAGCGTCGGATAACGTACATATATTTTCGAAAATTCAAAAACACATTGGTACGTGTCGGGATTTGAACCTCAGCCCTCCCGGTAGGAGGGCGACAGTTCACACCATTGAGCCACCGACGCTCCTAATAAATAGTACCGCTGAAGAATTTTGCATAATACTTCACTAAATACATTATTTAATACTAAATTGTACGTAAACCATTTTAAACTGTAAAATAAAACTGTAAAACATAACCTTAAATTCCGTTAGATCACGCAAGCGGGGCTGCTGGTTATATTTTTCGTCTTTAATTTTTCATCTAGTAATAACAATATCACAAATAAAAGAAGCCTATATATCATCTTTCATTTCGGACAATCAGGTGATTCAGCCTTCAAAGTCGTACCAACAAGTAAAAATCCAACAATGTGACGTTTTCCGCAGAATTCGAACTACGAATTTCTCAATGCTTTTGTTCCCTAGTCAGTGCAAGTCATTTGCAACTACTCGTCGCGTCCCCGAAAAGCGAAATCAGTATACCAGGTGACGCCACCGACCGAAGTCGGGTATACGGTGCGATGCGGCTGCCCTCTAGGGATGGACGAAGACGCCGATTGTCTCTGCTTTGAGAGCGAAAGGATCACTGTGTCTGGTAAATACTGTTTGTTGATAGTAACACTAGGAGGTACACTTGGTACTAAGTCGTCAAGGGAGGTTCCACCGCAGTGCCAGATATCGTCCCGTAAAATTGTAGTGTTCTGCACTTCTGTGTTTCGGGCTGAGGATGTAGCTAGTGAATTTCCGGGAATAACAGACCCAAAATCTGTTGTCTGGGGTGTCGGGCGTAGTGCGGCGTTGATGAAGAAAAACTCTTTATAAGTTTTGTCTTCATTAAGGCCGCTCTGTCATGGTCAGGCGTATCACTTATCATCAGGTGTGCATCTAGACCGTCCTGTATACTTGGTAACATAAAAAAGAACATTTTACTCTTTCAAAATATGTTTTCTCTATGTGTTTTTTCGGTGAAGGAATACTTACATCGCGCGAAAACCTTCGCACGCGTCTATGAAGAGATTCGAAGGTCCAAACTGGACAGCGGGGACTTTTAATAAGCCAATAATGATGTGTTAATATAATAATCGACGTTTAGACACTTTGACACTTATATGCATATCGTAACTTGTTGTTATTATAAATTGTTTGTAACACTTTAATGTGTGTGTTTAATTTGTTTTAGTGTTAAAAAACTGTTAGTAAATAAATTAAAACAATCAATCATAAAACAAACATAGATATTACTAATTTTTTAAAGCATGGGAGACCTATGCTTAAAAACTAGAGAATTAGTGCCGTACGGTAACTCGTTTAATCAGAGACTGGCTTCCCTCATCGCGTTCTAAGATCCCAGAAAACAGTAGCTAACATTAGTGTTGTTATACAAGTGACTCCAAAAGAAGTTACTGTAGTGGGATATTAAGTCAAAGTATTCAGTTAATCCCACACAAGATCTGCTCAAACAATTTATTCCTGTCATAATTCTTTGAGCTTTAAATAGAAAAAAATATATTTTTCATTTTATTATTTATTGTTTTGGATTATATGTAATATGGATATTATATCTGAAATAAACGATTAGATTCGATACCTTCAGCGGCAGTTAAAACAAGTTTATTGCATAAAATCCACGAAATATCCAAGCTACACAAAAATGAGACAATAACAGCAAAGTGAACCGATTTTTAAACTCGTTTAAAAGGATTAAGTGGGTTGCTGATAGATTTTAACAAGCTCAGCGGTCGGAGCGGAAAATCCGATGAATTTTAAGGAACCTGAGCTACCAGGCGTGGAATTAGGGTTACATTAAAACCTCTGTCGAATTGAAACTAGTGTTAAAATTTAAATTATTCAATGATCAGTTTTGAGTGTACTTTTTTATGTTACAAAGTGCACAGGACTACCAGGACGCTCACCTGACGATAAGTGATACGCCTGACCATGACAGAGCGGCTTTGCAGAAGAGCAACAACTGATAGACAGGAATTATTCTCCATCAATGCCGCACTGCGCCCGACACCCAAGACAACAGACGTTAGGTTTCTTGTTCCCGGTAATTATACTAGCTACAGTGCCCTCATCCCGAAACACAAAGTGCATAACATTCTTGTTTCACGGAACGATAATTAACTGGCACTGCAGATCGAAAGACAACAGTCCACACAAACGAGCCAACGACGCTCTAAAAACCATGATTGCTCAAATACAATGTCGAATATCTTCAATGTAATAATTTTTTTTTTAAAGCGTCGGTGGCTCAATGGTGTGGACTGTCTCGTTCCTACCAGGAGGGCTGAGGTTCAAATCCCGCCACGTACCAATGTTTTCGAATTTTCGAAAATATATGTACGTTATCCGACGCTCTTACGGTGAAGGAAAACATCGTGAGGAAACCTTCATGCACGCCTGCGAAAAGATTCGAAGGTTGTGTGTGAAGTCGTCCAATCCGCATTGGGCCCGCGTGGACGACTAAGGCCTAATCACCCTATACGGGTAGGCTTGTGCCCCTCGGTGGGGACGTTTAATAAGCTGACGATGATGATGATGATGAATATTTTTTTAAGTTTGGTGTATATATTTTTTCAGATCCACCAGCAGTGGCCAGACAAGCATGTTCCAACACTGAGCACAATTGCAAACCTGCTGTAGTCTTGTTACCAATCTTCAGTGTGGAGAATGCTCCAACAAATAAATTAATAGGACGCTCTGGGTAAGTAACACTTTCACTTAATGAGATGTGTGATGATGACGATAGCTTTAATTGCATTCATTTACAATACTTTCGATTTTCAATAGTATTTGCTTTACATATTATTTTGATTCATCATCAACTCATTAAACGTGCCATAGGGGATTTTGATTAGAAATAATATAATGCCATACAAAACATTTTTTTAAACGAGTAACTATTGAGTTTCTTGCAGGATTCTTCTGAGTAGATAACTACAGTCCGAACCAATGATAGCTTCATTTGACATTTATAAGTGTTCTTAAGGTACTAGTGGTAGACTCGATACTGAGTCGTCTAGGTAGGTTCCACCGCAGTGCCAGATATCATCCTGTGAAACAGGGTGTGCACTTTTGTGTTTCGGGATGAGGGCACTGTAGCTAGTGAAATTACCGGGTATAAGAGACCTAACATCTGTTGTCTCGGGTGACGGGCGCAGTGCGGCATGGATGGAGGATAATAACTGTCTGTCAGTTGTTGGTCTCCTTTAATGCCGCTCTGTCATGGTCTGGCGTATCAATTACCATCAGGTGAGCGTCCAGACCGTCCCGTACACTCATAACATAAAAAAAGTTCTTAAATTTAATAACGACATTTCGATTCTGATTAACACCATTAACTACGCCTGCTCTTGCCACGGATGCCGTAGGGACGGCTTGAGACACAACATTATGAAACCCTAAATCTTCTCCCGATCACCGATGACTATAAAAAAATATTTCTTTGTCCCATTAATCTAGCATAGTAGTCATTCAGAACTGAAACATTACCTTTTGAGAAGGAATCAGAGGCCTTAATTGCGGATTATTATGACCTTCTGAAAATAATTCAATGGTTCACCAAATGGATACTTTTCAACAGGTAAATAATATTTTGGAATTTGCATAATTTTTATTTTGATCTATTTTGAACAGATACTGGTAAAAATCGTTAAAATATCTAAGTATTTACTTTCTGTGAATAAATAATTGAACGAAAATCCCTATGATATGTGTTTTACAGGATAATATCAACAATGGGCTGAACAATATTATGAATGACGGATCTATCCGAAGTTCCTTGTAAGTGACTTCCATATTAAGTAAGAATAACTTCTGTATCGCAAATATAGTTATATTTCATAGGCAAAATAGCTGCGTAACTGGCGACAATATATGCTTATACTCTCCACCACGCATGATGTCACATACAATCAATACGTACATCTTTAACATTGCGGCTGTTCTTATCTTTTTCTACCTCAAATTCTTAAATAAGCTCGCAATAAATAGTGTACAACACGTTATGCACAATTTTGTTAAGAAGTACGGCCGCTGTTCGCGTTTGTCAACCCAAGTGCATTTGTTCTGTAACAAGTTTTGAGATATTTGGACTTCCATCTTACTCAACAATTTGACCTTTCTTCTTTATAAATCAAGTGTTTGAAATGTGTCTTCTAATCTCCCCTTAAGCGTAGATATAAATGCCTAAAAAATACCTTTAGTAACAGTCTAAAACCTTAAACACTCAATGGTAAAATGCGAATAGACTATTAACATAGGTTACCAATTATCCACAATCATGTTATGCGTAAAGTCATATACTCCACAGTGGACTGTGGAACACTATAATATAGTGTTTTCTACTTAGTATTATGCTGATCAATTGATTGTCTATTTTTTCTGGGAACTCGAAATATCCACCAGAACTGCAATGCTATATATTTCAGATCAGCGGACAACCCAATTTTCGGGTCACAAATCCAACACAATACAAGGCTTCCAACCGGTCTAAAAAAGACTTCATTAAGAATTGGGGATTTCTCTAAGGTAACTAACCAAACCAAAAAATGAGCTCATCGCCTTTTTAAGGACGCCTGTTTCCAGTAGAAGCTTATTCCACGGTTATGTCTTATGTCAGAAAATCGACGACTGTGAAAAACTTCCAATCATCTAAGTGACTAGAAATTTGAATAAAAGACGACGCTGATGTTGTTATTTCTTTAAAATTTATTTAATTACTGTAGTAAAATAAAAGTTAGCATAGCGGACATAGCCCGCAGATCAGCAAGTTAAGTGGGAGTGAGCTGGTCACGCATGTCGCAGAACCAATGGCCATTGGAGCAGACTAGTTCTGGAGTGGAGACCGTGTCTTGGCAAGCGTAGCGTAGGATGTCCTCCGGCCCGATGACGGACGAATTACGAAAGGTCGCTGGCGGAGGCTGGATTGGGAAAAGCAGAGGACGGGATATCTGGCGCAAAATGGGGAGACCTATGTCCAGCAGCGAACTGCGATAAGTTGAAGAAAAGTAAAATCATTGATATGGCATGCCACGCTATTACTAGCACACAAGCTGCTCGTATTCTTATTCGTCATAATTAAGTAGTGCAAAAAAGGATAAAATAAGTGTCATGCTGAACTTTGAACAGGATCAGGGACGCTTATTCAAAAATAATTGTTGACATTTCCAGGAACCTCATTTTGGAACAAGTAATTTTATTAATGAAGTCAATCACAATGCAGAAGAGCAGGTGTAAGTAACTATATGTTCAAATAATACTTACTCAAGTGAGTTAGCATTTAGACTAAACAAGAGTTGTAATCCTACCTGATAAAATAAAACGAAAGACTAAAACGGACGTTTCCGTAACTATAATAACTAAAACCACTACTACATACCTATGGTATTTCATTGAAATCACCAAATTCATGTACATGATATTTTTAAGAAACATGACTTCTAAAAAGTTTAAATATTTTTAAAATAATAGATTATTGGAGGCAACCTTTAAGCCTCAAAGAAACTAGAATTTCTGATTTGAGTATCAATAATAGTTAAATCCTTTATAACTTTATTTGTAATAAAATAGTACACACAAACTGGCAACAAAAGAAAAGTTTAAGTACACGACACTGTATTTTCTATTTCAAGACTCACGCCAAGAACACCACAATTTCACGACGAAGGTAATCGGTATTTTGCAAAACAACCAGCTATTTACCCATCGCAATATCACCAAATTACAAAACAAACCCCATACGGACATAATTATCAACAACAGGTACCTCATTTTTTTCATGTATTTTGTAATTTTTATGATATTGTCAAAAAAGACCAAAAAATTGCAATCAAATACAGGTACTACTATGTTTTTTGGCTTTCATATAATGAAATTATTTCTCTTCACATAATTTTCTGTAACGTCTATTAGAAATTTACGAGTGTACATTTTGCAAGGTCAGAAATATTCGGATGTAATAATTTAATTAAAATTAAAGCAAAATAAGACGTCAGTGCAGAGCGTCGGTAGCTCAGTGGTGTGGACTGTCCCCTTCCTACCGGGGAGGGCCGAGGTTCAAATCCCGACACGTACCAATGTATTTTCGAATTTTCGAAAAATATATGTACGTTATCCGACGCTCTTACGGTGAAGAAAAACATCGTGAGGAAACCTCCATGCACGCCTGCGAAGAGATTCGAAGGTTGTGTGTGAAGTCGTCCAATCCGCACTGGGCCCGCGTGGACCACTAAGGCCTAATCACCCTATACGGATAGGCTCGTGCCCCTCGGTGGGGACGTTTAATGAGCTGATGATGATGATGATGATGATGAAGACGTCAGTGTATATATACTCGTTCAATAACCAGTTAAAAATTATGAATCAGTGCCACAACATGCCAACCTTCTTAAAAACCATTGGATTGCTTTTGATAGTGACTGGTTTTTAGTAAATAATTCCAATCACTGAACATTAAACAATGATAGTGATTGAATTAAACCTTTCATTGTTTATATTACTCATCATTGCTATTTTCAGAGACATAGCATCTTTTCAAAAGCTGCAACATTTGAGTTGCCCAAAAAAAGGGACATTACATTAATGCCTGATGTTCAACCCCGTAGAGATTTCTCAATTGCGAAAAGTTTAGTACGTGATTACTTAAACTTAAAGAAAACCAATAATGACGCCATGAAACTTTTACCGAATAATGCGTTATATCACCCAAATATAGAACCATTTCACATGAAACCAATAACTGAAACATACCTCAAGAAAGCTGAAGAAAAAGTGATTAACTACAATTATTATTTAAATAACAAACTGGAATCAAATCACAGTAAATCTAGGAAGGATCATTATAGTGATTTGGATACTTCCGAAGAAAATCCCAACGATAAGCTGATGAAGTTATTAGACAAATTAGAGCAAGAAGTAAAGCATATTGAGTTAGATAAAAATAAAAAGGAAATATTCGATGCT
This sequence comes from Leucinodes orbonalis, assembly GCA_019425675.1. Classification (NCBI taxonomy): domain Eukaryota; kingdom Metazoa; phylum Arthropoda; class Insecta; order Lepidoptera; family Crambidae; genus Leucinodes; species Leucinodes orbonalis. The sequence goes on from PQWD01010260.1 coordinate 21,312, forward strand.
AAAATACGAAAGATTTATGGAAGTGTCGTAGGAAAATCCAATTTATTATACAAGTCAGATAAAGATACAGACTTAACTGATCTTGAGCTGTCAGACAATGAACAATACAAACCAGACCATAATAACTATCTAGAAATGGATACAAAAGGCAATGTCAAAAAACGTAACCATCTAGAGGAATTCGAAGAATTAGACAAGCACTTTCAACTAACACGCAACAAAAATGATGAGCCTCATTTAGATATTAGACCTCTTGAAGATAAAAGACATCAAAAATCTATATGGATCGATAAATCGAGTCGAGATCAGAGATTTTTAATTGATAAAACTGAAGATGTTATCTCTGAAACTCATCCAAATACTGTCATCGACAATATAATTCAAAGCACTCACAAAAAGCAAAACGACATTGAAGATGAACCAAATGCTAGGAATACTTATGAAGATAAAGAAACTTTAAGAGCCAGACAAATGTTCTCGGGAGCTGAAGAATTGAAAAAAATTAAAGAGCAATCCAGAAGAAAACATTCAACACATAACGAGCGTGAACCGGATCCTTTAAGTGTTGAAAGGAGGAAGTATTACCAAGCAAAACTAGACAATTTAGAGCGTAAATTTCAAGACACTCGTACTTACAAACACCATAGAAATGTGAGTTAGTTCTTTAACCTCTTAGATTGATATTATTTCACTTGACTTAGATATATACAAATGTATATTTAAATAATTTAATTCGCAGCTTGAATTAAATACATGACAATATAAAAACACATTATATGTCGCTTATTTATCATCTTTAATATGGAAAGGCATGCCCTGACTTCGTGTGGGTATTTTGAGTCTAAGCAATAGTTCTTTTTTCATTGGGTTTTTCTCCTGGAAATATTGGAGCTATCCAACATTGAAAGAATCTATCGTTCGTTTCTATGTTACAGTAGTTCCAGAGTCTATTCAATACAACTATAAAATATTTCCTCTTTATAGTATGTACATCGTTATTTCCATACTACCTCGTCATTTCATTTACAAGTGGTTATATGCTAATATTTTTATTAACCCAAATGTATTTTCTAGCAAAACGTCAACCCCCACATGCGTCCAGTTCTCCCCGCGGCGAGAGAAGAAGAACCTTTACGATCTAGCAAGACCCAGATTGATCCATTCTACATGCCAGACAGGGCAAGATTCTTGCACGGCTTCTGATAGCATTTTGATTGTACAGAAGTAGTCATGTATATACTTGTATTGTCGTAGAATTGTGCAGTGTATTGAGTTTTCATTTTGGATCTCAAAATGTGTATAAATAGTATTTATTTGAAAACCTTATAATACAATTGTATTAAACTTAAGAAAAATGTATGTAAGAGTAAAGTAAATTATACCCAAAAACAGATTTGTATTTTCTTGAATCCTACAATGTTATCATTAAATTAATTGAAATCTTCCCTTGAACATGATTACGAAGGCACCGAAACGTCGGGAGAAAATAACTAATTAATGTAAATCAATTGTTGTATGTTAGGTGGCAAAGACAAAATTATGCATATAATGTCGATATGATTGAAGACCCATCTGGTGTAATGATTGAGACGTCGGCTATTACACCGAGGGTTCCGGGTTCGATCCCCGGGCAGTACAAACAATGTCTGTTTGAATTGGTCTGGGTGTTTTCTATGTACAATATAAGAAAAAAAGGATATAAGTATGTTTATCTGTTGTTTAGTACCCATATTACAGGCTTGTGCTTACTTTGGAGTCAGATGCTAGATGGCGCTGTGTGAATGTATGTGGATCAAAACTCTATATGTGATCAAATCGAAGGTAAATTTAAGGTAGTTTAGGCTTCTCAATGTATTTTGAATCAGAGTAACAGATTGCGCCATTATATGACGTCATACAGTCTTTAAGTCAACTGACAATGATCTCAGCAAAAAATGTTCGTCCATGCGATAAATTTTAAAATTGATTTAACGATACATACGAGTACCTGTTGAAAATAAGTATATTTCTTTAAATTGTTAAGAGATCCCTTAATACAGCTTTTTAAAAATATTTATTGCTACATTTAGGTCATAATAATGAAAACTTAGTGATAGAACTACAGACATCCGAATATACAATTAGACTGGACAAGCCGCTAAGTTTATAGGCAGTCCCAGTGTCGCAATTTCTTTTCGGTTCTTACCTGTGAAAAGTTATTATATTTCTTGGAAAATTTACTGATTCATTGCGATGATGGCATGTTACAAATGCACAGGATGGCATTTTGGGAAAAAACGGTAATTTCTTCTAATATCCGTGCGTCTTGACTCGTCTCACAGAGCGTAAACTGGCAGCCAGTGTATGCTCGTTGAGCTTACATTTGTCGCACTTAAAAACGCGGCTTGCCCCATCTCCTGTATTGGGAAATCTGTGGATAGAACTAATAATTGCAAGAGTTAGGACTAAGTTTCGATGCTTAGATATCTTTATTAATTTCCTGAAAATAACGACAGTTGAGGTTATAGCTTTAGTAACTAGTCCGGGCATCTACTTAGGATAGGTAGCTCGTTAAACAAACATAACACATAGAACTTTGACTTGCTGCAGGACATATATAATATTGACGCAGCTTTATATAAAGTTTCATACACAAACTCAATGTTTGTCCTAGTTGTGTGCCACGTACAAACATTTGTGTGGTTAGTTCTATCCAACAGTATTTATGTACATAATAACAATCTAAAATAGATATTGTTAGGTAAAACAATCTACTAACGACACCTACGTCCGGGCATTGAACATTTCTATTTGTGCGAGGTGTTTCACTGTTGAATACTATTTATAGTTTTATAGTATTTACAAAAAAATAGTATAGATTCATATACTTATATCCGTTATTTAGTACCCGTAATAAAGAGCAGCAACCCATGATAACAAATGGGGGCTTTTTGGCGCTGTGTGCATGTCAGTAGATATTTATTAATTTTATAATCTGCTCACAGCAAAGAGAAGCACCTTAATTTTTTTTAACGATATTACCTCTTGTCTTCGGTGGCTTAGAAGGTTAAAATACCATAGTGTTTTCTGAAAGGGACGCCTATACGCCTGGTAAGAATAATAGATGTCGTCAGGTTTTTTTAGAAAACAAATATATTTTAAAGTTGCTATCAATCAGTTAATTTACTATCCTGTAAACTTAGAAATAAAATTGTGAAAAGACATTTCTTTCACAAACGTTTCTTCTTATGCTTTATAACAGGATGTTTTTCGGGAGATTAGGCGGCAACCCACCACGGTAATGAATTAACGACTAACCTTAGATAATAACCGAAGATACGCTTATACACATAAAAAATAATAGCAAATAAAAAACTTCGTTTACGAAAAATTATATTTAATATAGCCATTAACCACATTACGCTGAAAGTACAATACATTAAAAATATCTGTATAAAAATCTAATGTTTAATAAACGACCAATGTTGAAGTTATCTAAGATTAAGATCTTTAGCATAACAGGTTATTTCATCTTAAATTTGATATTTAATGAACATCATTTTATCTTAGTAAATTGTCATGCCTTTAATTTTATAGTTATCGCGAAATGAAATATTATTTAATTCATGAAAAACAACAAAATGAATTGTATGCTCATATTTTGCTAAAATATATAATAGAAAAGCCATAGGAGGTTCGGAGGAGAATACAGCTCGGCTGGGCAGCGTATGGTAAATTACGTCGAGTGTTTTCATCACGGATCCCACAATGCCTGAAGACTAAAATGTTTAATGAGTGCGTCTTACCAGTTATGACGTATGGTGCAGAAACGTGGACACTGACAGTGCGGCTGGTCCATTAATTTAAAGTCGCTCAGCGGGCTATGGAACGGGCTATGCTCGGAGTTTCTTTGTTGGATCGAATCAAAAATGAGGTGATCTGACAAAGAACCAAAGTTGTCGACATAGCCCAAAGAATAAGCAAGCTGAAGTGGCAAAGGGCTGAACATATCTGTCGCAGAACCGATAACCGTTGGGGCAAGCGTGTTCTGAAGTGGAGACCACGTCTTGGAAAGCGTAGCGTGGGGCGACCTCCAACAAGATGGAGATGACATCCGTAAAACGGCCGGTAACAGTTGGCATCGGAGAACGGTAGACTATATGTGGCGTGCTATTGGAGAGGCCTATGTTCAGCAGTGGACAGGAGTAGGCTGATGATGATGACGAAAGCCATAGTGATTATAGATTCGCGAAAATAATCGAAATCTAAGAAGTAGAAGTACTGTTATTTCATTTGGTGTTCCCAAAACATTAAACCTTGTAGTTTCAGCAAAACCTCGCAAACACTTTTCCAAGCCTAATCCAAAACAAACGTGTTTCTAAACAAAACCTTTGAAACCGTTTATCGACGAAATTGAAAACAGATTGAGGCACCAAAACGGAACGCGTTATTTCGAAATGAACTCGCACACCGGCACCATTGCAGTTTTGTGCATTTGCATACTAGTTACGGTGAAAACGAAAAATTTGCACATAAAAGAGGTGGGTTCTGGGGCGTCAATTAAATAATAACTTTTCTTCAGTTATAGTAGTAAATAGTTTCATAAATAATAGTTAAAATTAATTTTTGTGTTTTGACATTCCTACATAAGTGCTTATTTTAAGCTCAATTGATTTGTATATTATAGTATATTGTTATATAATTTAATTAAATTTGAATAGTTTTTTTCTGCCAATCACAATAAACGTGTTGAATGAGATATTTTTTGTCTATAAAACTATTTATTTCCATGCATTTGCTATGGCATTAAAACACTTAAGCGTCACGATGTTAGTTTTTAACTAACTTTGGTTCAATTTTTTAAATAACTGTTTTGTAGTAAATAAATATGAACCTATCCTATTTGTAGATAATAATGTAGATAATTTTAACTAGTGCGATGTTACAAATTTTGTAATTATTATTTCATATTTTACTTACAATTATTATCCTTATGTCGTAGTAGCTCAGACCAACGACTTATTGTAACAGCGTAAGGCCTTATCGCTTCTTTAACCCGTTATATAGAAGTTATTGATTACAACAAGTAGCCCTATGCAAAAGTCTCAATGATAAAACAATTTCGTATCATTACTATTTTTATTTTCCAGAATTATACAGAAAAAGATGATGATATTCAATTGCAAGATTTGTATTATAGCGACGATGAACATTTTAATAGAGCTCATGACAGGGTAAATAAAGATTTTCACGAAATCATAAATGTAAACATTTTAGTTCACATTCAACTTTAGCTCCAAAGAAAACAATAAATACACACAATAAGTCATAAAATGATTTTTATCCGAGGGGTTACTGCAGTCTCTTTAACAATATTACTTTAATGATACGTCAGTTTTTTAACAGAAAAGGCGAAGTAATATGAAAGTAATACAGCTTTAAGAGATGGCGGTAACCTCCCCAGTGTCCACTTACATTATTAATACTTCTTTTATATTTTCTAATCAAAATTTGGTCGCAAACATAAGTTTCCTAAGTCCAGCTAAAATATTTCAGTATATAACTATACCTACAAGACATCGAAATACATATTTTTAATTATTCGGACTGTGTTTATAATTTCAGTTCGTCCGCCACGTAGAACTGGTCACGGAAAGTGTTCTAGAACACTTAATTAAGGAAATGAACAAAAAATATCCGAATACCAAAAATGAAACAAGCTTACCGAAGATGATGCGAAAATTGAAAGAGAAACTGAAGCTACGTTTGACTAAAAAGAAGAAAATGAAGAAGATAAAACATCACCCCAGAAATTCGTCTACAACAGCGTCTATTAATGAAATATCATAATAGCAATAAAATAATTTGTTTTATACTTTCATTAATTTCATCGTGTAATCCATATTTGGTATTTTATATTCGTTTATTTAGCGCGAATTGAGTATCATTTCATTATACCTAATGTGTTTAATATCTTTAATGGCATTCATTTTCTTTTATATTTTATTTACCTTACTCATTTATTACAGTGTGTGTATAAGTATATCACTTACAAATATGCTACAACTTCACTATCTAGCCCCAAACTAAGCATAAGCTGTAGCTTGGGTTCTAAACAACGGATAAACAACATATATATGCTTTTTTTGTAAAAACATACATAGAAAACCCCAGACGAATACAAACAGACATTTTCATGCACACAAATGTGTGTACTACCCAGGGATCAAACCTGGAACCCTTGGTGTAGTAGCCGACGTCTCAACCATTATACCTAGTTGTCAAATAATAACTTTTTAGATTTCATTTAATCCCAGTCATCGTCTTAAATCGTTCAGCATCTACTTCATGACAAACTTGTCTATCACAATCCCTGCGACATAAGTGACTGGCCCACTGCAACTTTAACTTGCTAAGCCAGTAAACTTATGTTCATAAATCTTGTTAAGTCTCCGCAACTCTCCAGCTTTGAAAAAATGTTACTTCGATAAAAAATATAGGTCCTGTAATTTCTGAAACGGGTATAAAACACAAAAGAAGGGAAATATTTCGTTGAAATGATCGGTTGTGATAATCACGAGACGTTACTGACTTGAACAGACAAAAGCAATTATGAGCAGCAAATATTGCTGATCAGCAAAAATAAGGTTTTCCTTATATGCTTGAATGCGTTTACGATGGATCCGTCTTAAGAGATTTGTTTTTCTCATTTTCCGCAGTCAACATCTGTTCGTAATTTGCGAGTACTTGAAATTTATTGTCCTCGTGACTATCCAAAGTGACTTGTTACAGAAATACAAATTGCATTGTAATTTCCTAATTTTTTTTTAGAACCGAAACCGTCCATGCTCCATCGTCCATGATAATAAAATAATCGCAGTAAGGAACCTTAGACTTGGCACGTCTTTTTCTTGATTTCATTACTTTTTAGAGATAATCAAGCAGAAGCAGCTCCATCGAGACTTGGCTAGATTTTACACAGAATGTTTTTGGTGGGATTTCACTTCTTTTTGTAGAAACATGAAAGGAATATTGGACGACCCATTGGGTGTAATGGTTGAGACGTCGGCTACTACACCAAGGGTTCCGTGTTCGATCCCCGCGCAGTATCTACAAATATTTGTGTGTATGAACATGTCTGTTTGTATTGGTCTAGCACGCTCGACTTGGCGGGGGTACTACTGTGCCGGCCCACCATGTTGAATATATATTGTTTAAAGGCGGTATGTCGATCTCTTATAGTTTGGCTGGGCTCTTTTGTTATCTAAGCAGGGTCACTAGGTGCTCCAGATCTTCGATAATCCAAGTTTTTATAGTTTTCCCTTTATGTAGCCACTAAACCCTAACTCTGTACCGAATTTCAGCTTAATGGGGAGTACTAGTTCTATTTTGATGATCATGAGTGAGTGAGTGAGTGAGAAGTGAGTGAGTGAGTGTCTATCTGTCGAAAATGCTAAACTTTGCTTTCGCTTAACATCGGAACCAAATGACCTACACACTTGAAATTTTGGATTTAAAGTATGTTATTATATCTTACTAGACTACGAAAATTTTTGCGCTCTGGTATTATCCAAAGATTCTTAAATTGGGGCCTGAAAATGCGGCGAAATGGATCCTGAAAAGGATGGTACGGCAGTGTTTGCTTCGCGCTCGACTTGGCGGGGGCACTGCCGTGCCCCCAGATATCATTGTTTTTTGCAACACCGCCAGAAGGAAATCAATAAATTAAAAATTAAGTTTACTTAAAATCAATCAGGCGAAGCAGAATATGGTGAAGACAATGATGATGATAAGATTTTTGGACACAATTTTTTAGTATGTAATATTTTTTATTTAATATAGCTTTTGCCCGCGCTTCGCTCACATTAAATTCGGGATAACACGGTACTTCATTTATCACTATACATAGGATCCCCTCCTCCAACTTAAAGGTTCGGGTCAATTTCAGAATTTTTATTAGCAAAAAATATGTTATAGTGGCTTACCTTAAATATAGACATATGCTCTCGCGGACTTTTTGTAGACCTTTAAGGAGAACAATACTCTCATACATGACTTTGTGTAACTTTAACGTTTACTCAGCGTACGCAGCGAAAGCTCCAAGTATGAAAAAATACCCCATTTTGAAACATTCTTCATTGCTGCTCCGCTTCTATTACTCGTAGCGTGATGATATATAGCCTATAGCTTCCTCGTAAATAAGCTATCTAACACTGAAAGAATTTTTCAAATCGAACTAGTAGTTCTGAGATTAGCGCGTTCAAAAACAAACAAACAAACTCTTCAGCTTTATATATTAGTATATAGAATATAGATATAGATTTCATTTAGTATTTACCTTTTTAATTATATGACTGTTATTTTACTAGAATATGGTTATGAAATAAAAAAATATATCATAGGGATATTTTTACTTGAAAAATATTGGGCATAAACATTTTTATAGGTTATGAAAATATTTTTGTTGTTAAATAAAAAAAATCCATTTTTTTATTTAATGTTTATTATATGTAGTTATACAAGTTACATCGAGATTGTATCGAGTTTAATATGATTAAATCTATGCTATTCCATTTGTCATCTGCATCACCATATTCAGGATACACGGGTGGTGTAAAGAAAACGTGACAGATTTGCCAGTGTCAGTACCAGGTATTATTATCTAGTATAAAAACTAAAACGGGGATATGGAAAGCAACGTATTTAGTATGAACGCTTTTTGGGGTTCCGTATCTTACCAGGAAAACGCTGCTACGACCACTTGTCGATCCTGTTTTTTAAAACGCGTAGATATATCAAATTGAAATTCTTATCAAGTACTCAGGTATACAGTCCCTCTTAGCTGTGATAACATTAAAATTCTAAACCGATTAATTTAGAATAACGTTATCAAAAGATACAGTCGTTGATACCACTTTTCAACACTCGCTAGGGAATCGAATCTATGGAGTAGGTACTTCGCGTGACAAAGCAACGTCCTAATGTATAAATAAAAACATGTATTTTTGGTTACATCTTATATTTTAAATATTTTTTATTTCAAATTTACTCCTTCTTAACTCATAAACGAACAGTATTATACCCCTAATATAGTATATATTATTTAATCTGTGATTATACGCATAGTCTTTAATACCTTTATTTTTAATATCTTATCATGATTCTTTATATAAATTGTGATTTTAGCGGTTTTTTGTACGGGATTTCATTAAAAAATATTGTATCAATCTTTTGTATGGTAATTATAAAATTAAAAAAAAAAACAACATTTAATGTCAACCCAATAATAAAGGTTTGAACGAAACTTACAATTCGCGAGTCTGACTACAATAAGGAAAACAATGATATAAAAGAAAAATTTATGAAGTACATAAAATAATATTGAAATTTACCAAGGGTTTCATTCAGTCATTTTTATATGAACTATAATATCGACAGGTTTCTTATTCAATACACTCTCCTTAGAAACGGATATGTTTGAATTATCTTCATCATTAAGAGTGCTCTTCATAAACATCAGTTTCTTTCGATTTAATTTTCTTTTCTTCTTTTTATGAGACTCTATTTGTATGTCATTTGGTCTCATTTCTTCGTAACGAAACATTCTTCCGTTATTAGTTTTGGATTTTTTTCTCTTTTTCCTTTTATTACGGCTCTCTAGACCATTACTATGGGTAGTTGGAAGAACATAATCTGCGTCAGGCGTCTTCAAGACATTGGCTTCCTGAAAACAATTCAAACTTTATATCACAAACAATAATTACGAGTAGTTCAATAATACATTTTAGATATAACAAGAGCATCGAACTCATCTAATTTTCCAAAACAATAGCTAAATATGTAAAATAATAATTATTTAAAAATCTACCCAAACTTTGTTTCAAAGACAAAAGAGGTATGTTGCACAAAATATAGAAATGTAGCATCTCTTTCAGCCAGTTGGAATTTATTATGAAGCAGGCATAAATAACAATGATGATGGGGACAAACAATGATGTAAAAAAGTATGGATTCGTGATATGCTCACAAAACAATCCAAAAAAGTGTTCCGAATGCAGTGACAGCACACATACACATATTTTGAATTTCGAACACATTTACCTAAACAAAAGAGTACAAACTGTAGTCTCTTCGGCGGTTCGTTTTTGAGGCACGGATGGCGTATCTACATTTTTATATACAGAATATCATTGGGGACAAAATGCAAATTGAACTAACATTTACGATAAATCCATCGACGTTGTTAAACCATCCTGGTACAGGTATGACTTCTTTAGGCCTCGCATCCACCTGTAAAAATACATTAAGTATTAAAATAGAAAATAAACCGCACACGATAGAAATATCATCCATATATATTTAAATGTGTCTTGCAATGGACTACAATTGGTTTTAAGTGAGCAAAATATGTCAGTCTACGATCAGAAGTTTTTTTTTCGCTCCTTGGCATAGGTAATTTACTTGAGATTAATTGTATAATAGAGCTAGGGTTTCTCTTAGAGGTAAAATCAGAAAAGAAGTTATCCGTAAGAGAAACAACATAGCTGCCATATCAATCATTGACAGAACCGATGGCCGTTGGAGCAAACGAGTTCTGGAATGGAGACCGCGCCTTGGCAAGCGTAACGTAGAATGCCCTCCGGCCCGATGGACCGACGACTTGCGAAAGGTCGCTGTTGCTAGTTGGATGAGGAAAGCGGAGGGCCAAAAGGTCAGGCGCAAAATGAGGAAGATTATATCCAGCAGTAGACTGCAAAAGGTTGAAGAAAAATACAGAGATCGTGTATGAAGTCGTCTGCATGTATATATCAACCGCACATGTTTCCCTATCCATAAAAGTGATTCCTTTGGTATAGCTTAAGACATGGAGTGAAATTACTTAACACCGTGATTTGACATCTCTTCACAAGTAAGCGCTTTATATGTAGTCCCTTATTTGAGATCACGAACACAATAATTCATAAGTACAAGTCATGTTGCCATGTCTTGAGGGGGGGAGTGGTATCGTTACACCACAAGTTGCTTAACCTAAAAGAATTAGACTCAAAATCAATCATTTATAAAAGACTTGTTTGATATAAATAAATATTTTTAACATTTATTTTTATGTTATAGTGGCCACTGACAATTATTTTGACTGTTTGCTTGACTGCTAACACATGATATAAAAATATTCATATATGTAAAATAACTTGGTTTGAAAATCCAATTCCATCCACGTTACCACATTTGGGAGTATCGAAACCCTCTGACCGTACATTTTCATCTTCGTTTTATGTCAAGCACGAAAATTCTGAATCAGTTTACATCGGAAATATGCATGTATTTACAAAAAAGAAACGTATATAAATATGTTTACTACAGGCCGAATGCTAAGTTTGGGGCTAGATGGCGCTTTGTAAATATCAGTGCATATTTATATTTATTTATTCCAGCATGAGAAAAACTATGAAAAAATAAACAAATGACATATATTACCCAACAACTTCCTCTTATAAAAACAACTGCGAAAAATACAGCAGACCGACTCGATACAGAATTCATGTTAGGATAAAGTTCAGTCGAATGCGTGGAAACTGTAATCGGCAGCCATCGTTGTTTCTTTTTAAACTTTCCGTTGCTGCAATAACGGTTTTATAGACATTGGATTAGGGCTACTACATTTGATTTGATTTTAAATAGTATGCTAACTTTGCCTTTGTAAATTGATCCACATCAAGTCAAATCAATTTTGGTCTTTATTCCATTTTGAAAGGAGGATAATTGGCCACATATTTAGGTACTGAGTCGTCTGAGTACCACTGAAGTGCCAGATATCGTCCCGTGGAATAGAAGTGCTTTGCACTTCTGTTTTTCAGGATGAAGGCACTAAAGCTAGTAAAAGTACCGGTATGAGAGACCTAGCATTTCCTTACTAGAGCTCTTTCTGGATTCTCTTTTGTTTAAGATGTATTACAAATCGGTGGTTGCTTCAATAGACATTCATAAATGACTTCCTTGGGCCTATATCAAATATGTTGTGACTATGAATTTAGGTCGGTAACAATATAGATCCCTTAAAGTTACCGGCTAACTTAATACCGTTCGTGAGTAACCCAATAAAGGGTACTTTTCACTTCTAGTGAATAAGAAAAAAAGTATAAATATTTATTTGGTAGAAATCAAAGTATAAAAGTCAACGTTAGTCCTTAAAATAATATAAACCTTTTGCTACCAAATCATAATTATCTTAGAATTAATTCAAGCAAATTTGAAGTCAATAATCGCATATTCATATAATTTTCAAGCAAAGGGTGTAATTTTATTAATGTATCTGCTTCTAAAATCTTCAGTCATTCAAAGAAGCCGTGGGTGTCGTTTAATCTACGTATTTACGTTATTAGTAATTATCAATGAACATAAATAAATCAATATTTTAATGCCAGGTACGTTAATATGATTACCGTCGCGTAAAGGGTTAGTCAAATTGAGGCTTAATCAAATTATATGCATTTTCTTCCTATAAATGACATGAGGACATGAATGACATTTGAGGCATTTCTACCATATTCTTTAATCTGGCAAAGACACTTATTACGTATGCCGTATGCTTGTTTATGTAGATACTATCATTACAAAAAAACACCATTTAAAAGAATGACTGGCAATTCTTTTGCCAGTTCTTCTCGGTATAATCCAAATTCTTTCCAAATCTAAACTAAATTCATAAAAAAATATTCATAAAAATAAATAATAATAAATAAATAAATATCTACTGACATTCACACAGCGCCATCTAGACCCAAGTTAAGCGTTAAGCCTGTATTATGGGTACTAAACAACGGATAAACATACTTATATACATTTTTTTTTGTAAATACATACATAGAAAACACCCAGACCATTACAAACAGACATGTTCATGCACACAAATGTTTGTACTGCCCGGGGATCGAACCCGGAACCCTTGGTGTTGCGGCCGACCTCTCAACCGCAACACCAAACGGGTCGTCAAAAAAAATAAACTGAAGGACTTTTACTACAGATGCAAACAAACCGCACAATAACAACTTGTTCAATACTATTTGTGTTTGTCTTTTATTTCCGTTAGAAACAGNGACATTGGATTAGGGCTACTACATTTGATTTGATTTTAAATAGTATGCTAACTTTGCCTTTGTAAATTGATCCACATCAAGTCAAATCAATTTTGGTCTTTATTCCATTTTGAAAGGAGGATAATTGGCCACATATTTAGGTACTGAGTCGTCTGAGTACCACTGAAGTGCCAGATATCGTCCCGTGGAATAGAAGTGCTTTGCACTTCTGTTTTTCAGGATGAAGGCACTAAAGCTAGTAAAAGTACCGGTATGAGACCTAGCATTTCCTTACTAGAGCTCTTTCTGGATTCTCTTTTGTTTAAGATGTATTACAAATCGGTGGTTGCTTCAATAGACATTCATAAATGACTTCCTTGGGCCTATATCAAATATGTTGTGACTATGAATTTAGGTCGGTAACAATATAGATCCCTTAAAGTTACCAGCTACTTAAACCGTTCGTGAGTAACCCAATAAAGGTACTTTCACTTCTAGTGAATAAGAAAAAAGTATAAATATTTATTTGGTAGAAATCAAAGTATAAAAGTCAACGTTAGTCTTAAAATAATATAAACCTTTTGCTACCAAATCATAATTATCTTAAGAATTAATTCAAGCAAATTTGAAGTCAATAATCGCATATTCATATAATTTTCAAGCAAAGGGCGCAATTTAATTAATGTATCTGCTTCTAAAATCTTCAGTCATTCAAAGAAGCCGTGGGTGTCGTTTAATCTACGTATTTACGTTATTAGTAATTATCAATGAACATAAAAAATCAATATTTTAATGCCAGGTACGTTAATATGATTACCGTCGCGTAAAGGGTTAGTCAAATTGAGGCTTAATAAAATTGTATGCATTTTCTCCCTATAAATGACATTCATTTGAGGCATTTCTACCATATTCTTTAATCTGGCAAAGACACTTATTACGTATGCCGTATGCTTGTTTATGTAGATACTACAAAAAAAAACACCATTTAAAAGAATGACTGGCAATTCTTTTGCCAGTTCTTCTCGGTATAATCCAAATTCTTTCCAAATCTAAACTAAATTCATAAAAAAATATTCATAAAAATAAATAATAATAAATAAATAAATATCTACTGACATTCACACAGCGCCATCTAGACCCAAGTTAAGCGTTAAGCCTGTATTATGGGTACTAAACAACGGATAAACATACTTATATACATTTTTTTTTGTAAATACATACATAGAAAACACCCAGACCATTACAAACAGACATGTTCATGCACACAAATGTTTGTACTGCCCGGGGATCGAACCCGGAACCCTTGGTGTTGCGGCCGACCTCTCAACCGCAACACCATACGGGTCGTCAAAAAAAATAAACTGAAGGACTTTTACAACAGATGCAAACAAACCGCACAATAACAACTTGTTCAATACTATTTGTGTTTGTCTTTTATTTCCGTTAGAAACAGTGTACAAAGTTAGTGGCTAACCCTAAATTTGTTTGTCAGCATTAAGCCTGGCTACAGACTTGCGACTGCCTCTGGGGTCTATTGGTCTAAGCGTTGGGTTAAGAACCCGTGATTGGAGGTTGGAATATCGCTACAATATTGCATAGTGAAAGTGGTTGTTTGCTAATTTTCCTAGTTAACTGGACATCGTCGACTTTATACCTGATTGTATGAAAAGACGGATAATTACGTTCTTCGAAAGGTACGTTAAGCCGTAGATCCCTGCAACAATTTATGTAATTCAGCAATCCGCATTAGATCCGTATAATGGGTTTTGACCCCAATCTCTCCATAGCTCCGCTGCAGTTACGTAGCCAGACGAAGGCCACCGCGCGCACAGAGGCCTCCCATCCAAAGGGGCCTTGCTCAAACTCAATAGGATGAATGATTCCAAAAGACCGAACACTGAAAACAAAGCCTCTAAGTTTTCTGTTATTCTCATGATGATTGTGAAAGAAAAAAGGACGGCACTTTTAGGTAAACACACTAATAAGGGGCCACGCTAAGGCATTTCGCCCGCGCCTAGTTTAAACCTCGGTACGCCACTGCTCCGCTGTACGGTGAGGCCAGTTCTCTGAAGCAGAAATAAACGCTGATGATGATCCCCACCTGCTTTAGTGGTCTAGGCTAGTCTAGCTTAGATCCGGAGGTCGTGGGTTCGAATCCGACATTATGAAAATGACTTTGTGCAATTTTTTTCTATCATTGCAAGCTGAATCACCTGATTGGCTGCAAAGTAAGTTGATTCCGCGTTTCAAGATGAAGTAAAGCCATCGGTCCTGGCCACGATTAGGAAGGTAGTCGTTTACACCTCCACTCTGAATTGGGTCCACCTAGTGGTTCCCAAATTTGCATTTGACAAAAGCTGATAACCATGTTCTGTGTGGATTGCGGCCCAATAAACAC
Source organism: Leucinodes orbonalis (assembly GCA_019425675.1). Taxonomy (NCBI): domain Eukaryota; kingdom Metazoa; phylum Arthropoda; class Insecta; order Lepidoptera; family Crambidae; genus Leucinodes; species Leucinodes orbonalis. The sequence continues at coordinate 36,765 of PQWD01010260.1, forward strand.
TGCGGGAAGGCCTATGCCCTACAGTGTGACGTCACAGGCTAATGATAAAATACCCTCTGGTGAAGAAAATGCCACCAATCTCCGGTTTGCGCCGACCCTTACTGGTTTTGTTTACCATAGACCGCAGGGCGGGCTCGCAGACCGCGACACGTGTCACGTGCACACGACGGACACAAAATGGCCGCCGTCAATATTAAATGCATGTACAAGTATTGCGGGTTTATTCTGAAATACATAATTTAGAAGATGCTGATGAGATTTTTCACATATCTGGGTAGGTCTTCCCAAATGAGGAACAACTTCAGTACCGAAACGACTTAGTAAAAGCCCAAACGCCAGCCACAGCGATAGCGCTGTTCTCAGCCGTCACTAAATCCTGCAGAGAACTGCTACTTGGGCAAGCATGACACGAATTAAGTTAAACCATCGTTTGGGTCACTCCACAAAGACAGTCCAAATCAGGACCACCCAAAAACGCCCATCTGGCCAACTTGTCCCTAATTCGACCAATCAAAGTCCGAAGCATATTTAAAGACTTCCTGGGGGGTAACAGCAATCTCACAGTATTGTTATAATGACACGTCAGTATTTTTGTACCAGAAAAGACAAAATATTATTATTGTAACACTGTTTTAAAAGATGGCAGTAACCTCCCAGGTCGGCCAAGAGAATTCATGGGGAAGTCTCTCAACAAAGGAATTCGGCAAAGTTACCGTCCCATGCCCTTCAGTCTCTCGGTTTTATAAATACAGTAAATTAATTAATAACATTTATAACTTTACGAAATTATTATTATTGACAAATTCACGAACCCGTAAATTTGCTATATTTCTTTGTCAGGCGCTTAATCTAGGAACGTGCCTTCATCACAGAAAATCATGTTTGCCCTACATCATTACGGTTCCCAACCGTCCCTTGTAATTGAATCTATTCGCTGAGCATAGGAACGACAAGGTCAAATGTATAGATTGGGGTTGATGTATGGTTTAACTTTTAACCCTTAACTTTTAGTATTTCATGTTGTAGGTAAATAATCAGTCCTCATATTTGGTTATAGCCAATGATATTCTGTATATATAAAGGTAGATACGTCATCCGTGCCTCAAAAACGAACCACCGAAGAAAGTACAGTTCGTACACTTTTGTTTAAATGTACGCTCATTCGAAATATGTGTATGTGTGCTGTCACTGCACTCGGAACACTTTTTTCGATTGTTTTGTAAGCATGTCACGAATCTATATTTTTTTACATCATTGGTTATACTTCTAACGCACATATATACTAAGTAAAAACATTATCACACAGTGTTGTGTGTCTTTCCACCCAGTATAGTTCACAGTTTGGTAAAGTTGAAAGGTATAGCAGCAGAACAAATTTTGATATTTTTTTTCGATAGGCGCTTTTCTACTTTCAATTAGGTATGATTTCGTGCTATGAAGTATCTATAGCCAGTGTGAAAGGCAATGCATTGTCCAGGCGGACGCATTATTACATAACTTTTTCCCTCAGAGCTTCTATCATCGGAAATCCGAAAATATTTCTCATATTAGAATATGATATTGACGACCCATTTAGTGTAACGATTGAGTATTCGGCTACTACACCAAGAGTTCCGGGTTCGATCCCGGACAGTACAAACATGTGTGTGCATGAACATGTCTTTTTTGATAGATGAAATATTAAAATCCCTCCATAGGGCCACATGAGTTTCATAAAAAAAAATATATTATATATTGCTAGTGAAATTACTGAGTATAAGAGACCTAACATCTGTTGTCTGGGGTGTCGGGCGCAGTGCGGCGTTGATGGAGAAAAATAACTACCAGTTGTTGGTCTCCATCAAGGCCGCTTTGTCATGGTCAGGTGTCTCACTTACCATCAGGCGAGCGTCTTGACCATTCTGTACACTAAGTAACATAAAAAATCTTAAATCTCTGGCAACACCACTTACATTCTGTCGTCTGACGTGAAGGGCGCAGAACAGTGTGACGGAAATTAATGACTACCTACCTACTGTTATTAATCAACACTGTATCTGTGATCGTCAGGCGTATAACTTACCACCAGGTGAGCGCACTGACCGTCCCGTTCACTATGATTTGTCGACCCATTTGGTGTTGTGGTTGAGTTGTCGGTTGCAACACCAAGGGTTCCGGGTTCGATCCCCGGGCAGTACAAACATTTGTGTGCATGAACATGTCTGTTTGTAATGGTCTAGGTGTTTTCTATGTATAATATGGACGTATTAACAAAAAAAAATTATATGTTTATCCGTTGTTGAGTGCCCATAATACAGGCTTCACGCTTAACTTGGGGCTAGATTACGCTGTGTAAATGTTAGTGGATATTTATTTATTTATGACTTTAAAAGCACCTTCCTGCCAAAAATGGAGATACTTCAAAATGCCTAATGGGGCGCCAGAATCCTTTATGCGCACAGGCCCTTACTGGAGCCCTAACTATCTATATCTTTACCTATACGGATGCGTAATACCTGTCATAAAAGGTAGGTACCTTAACCACGTCCTTTAAAAACCTAAAGTCAGCAATAATATAAAAAAGTGATAATTTATTACAACAACTTATTCATCGCCATCATCATCAGTTCATTATGCGTCCCCACGGAGGAGCACGAGCCTACCAGTATAGGGTGTTTAGGCCTTAGTCGGCCACGCGGGCCCAGTGCGGATTGGCCGACTTCACGCACTACCTTATAATACGGTATAAATAACATATTTAAATCTCTTCGCAGGCGTGCGCAGATTTTTCACGATGTTTTCTGCACCATACGACCGTCGAACAACATCACAGATTTCCCAATACAGGAGATGGGGCAAGCCGCGTTTTTAAGTGCGACAAATGCAAGCTCAACGAGCATACACTGGCTGCCAGTTTACGCTCTGTGAGACGAGTCAAGACGCACGAATATTAGAAGAAATTACCGTTTTTTCCCAAAATGCCACCCTGTGCAATTGTAACATGCCATCATCGCAATGAATCAGTAATTTACCAAGAAATATAATAACTTTTCACAGGTAAGAACCGAAAAGAAATTGCGACACTGGGACTGCCTATAAAATTGGCGGCTTGTCCAGTCTAATTGTATATTCGGATGTCTGTGAACAACATATTATTAAATTCGAATTCATTTAAACAACATGGCTTCCGTGCCTGAAATAACAAAAACTAATTAACACGCAAATTAATTACATGATTAAAACAAGAACAGCAAGAATTTCCCATTAATATTCAAGATAGAAAAATATTTCAACATTTATTACCAATAACAACGCAAGATGGAATTCCCTTAGCTCGATTATAAAAATCAAAAGTTATGAATGAGGTCAGAGGACTTGAATAACAGTAAAAACAACTGTATATATTTAGTTTTCTTATTTTGATCCTTGGAGCCTTCGGTCATTGACAGCCAGATTTCTCACCTACGCGGTAATTGTATATGCATCCCTTTCTAACACACTGAAAAAGAACAAGACGACAAATGAACGGTATATCTTCGGAACCAAGTTGAGAGTCAAGGACGGATGCACTTGGTTTTCTACATTGAACAGAGACGAATACATACAGTGAAAGGAGATAGCATTACGAGTTCAGTTAGACCAAAAAGAATATCGCCGGTAATCAACTTTGCTCCCGCGCAGTCAGTTTTGAATTTAGAACGTTTCATGTCTGTGGTTTAGTGTTTTGACATTTTTATTTTTTACGCGACATATCTTTCTTTTTCTATAGCAACACTGGAATTCATTTTCGCTAAGCCATGGTTACGTGTAACATTGCGTTTACCGGTGCGTGAATAGACACACGACAAATATCTTTAAGAGATATCGTCTAGCATACTGATATCAAGAATTAATAAATAAAAACACGTATGCGTAACGTTATTAAAGTTCTAAGTGCCAGTTAAAAGTGGTGGTGTGCACAAAATATAAAACGGTATAAATAACGGATCATTTGCGGGTAAGTTTTTATTTAAGTGGTTATTGTTTAATATTAAGGTATAGGTTACTGTATAATTACATACAGATATTAGGTACTCTTTTGTGAATCTACTTCACATGTTATTGTTTTAATTCTAATTAATTGATAACATATTTCCATATAAGTATCTAATTTTAAAACATTTCTGTGAATAAGATGTGATCTTTAAAACTTATGAAACTTTGAAGACAAGTCCATGAGTTTATGGTCTGAAACTTATTCAACTATGACCCATTTTTTTCTTAAAAACGGAAAATATATAGTTTTCCACGAAACTACGTACGTAAAAAGGGCTTTACTACTTTAAGTAGATTTAAGTATTTCAAGATTAAATTATCTGCGTTAAAATTTCCTAATTACCCAAATGATATGCTATCATAAATAAATGATATGGTTAATATAAGATAAATTTGTACAAATATTATTTAAAAGAACCGCCAACACGTTCAAAATTATAAAGCATAACAAAATTGGAGACGGGTTGGAGAATGGAGGAGACCTAATTGTGTTATGTGCAGCAGTGAAATGCGAAAGGTTGAAGAAAGAGAGAAGAAAATTCAAGAGACCAAAATACAAAAGCCAAATAAGCAGCTTCTTTCAACCCAGCTTTACGTGTCATACGGGTTAACCAGATTTAACGATCTATGTAGGTATCCCTGATATTACACGTTCGTTTGGGACAATTTATATATTTTTTTATTCCTCTGTCCGAGGAGTTATAACATACAACACTTGAGATCCAAGTGAACGTCATCAGGACTTGGTGCATCCCACCAAATAGTAAACGAAGCTCTGAATAACCTTAGGTCCTGGTGTGTACAAAAAGGGGGTCCGATAAAAATGAGATTTGGATCTAGATATTAGTAACAGTTCAAGTCTAATAAACCTAGTCTAGTCAACCGCTTTAGCTACAAAAAAGGAAGCAAAAAGTTATCAATTTTACAAGTCCCGGCTCCGTAAAAAATGAGCGAAAATTCGGCAAATCAGTTTAACGCCGCAAACTAACTATACTAGGTACCTAACCCAGCAATAACGAAAGGCATTCGAGGGAGGCCCTAAGGCCTAATCCAGCAGGGAACATTCTGGCTGTAGGTATAACTAGTGGGAACATTTTCTAAAAGGACAATTTCAAACTGTCTAACTTCTGGATATTCTGACATTTGGATGGGCCGTGTTGCAATTTAGTAATTATCAAGTAAAAGAAACATCAATAAATTAGTGTTATTTATTCCTGCCCCAAGTCCTGATGAAGTCGGCCAATCCGCACTGGGCCCGCGTAGGCCTATACACCCTATATAGGTAGGCCCGTGCCCCTCGGTGGGGACATTTAATGAGCTGATGATGATGATTATGCATCAAGATCAATTCTAGCTAAAACCCGCTAGCCGATGATCTTTTTACTAAATAAAGATAAATAGACTAACACTTGATCACAAGAAAAAGTGAAAATGCGGTGGGCAAAGGAGGCCTTATATCGTTATGAGCGATACTGCCCAGGAAACCCTTGGTGACGTATCACTCTGGGATCCTTAATTCTTATTTACTTTTTAATTATTTACCATTAAGACATTAGACACATTATTCGTACACTACGTGATGTGAATACTTAAGAACCCCATAATTGTTTGAATATCAAGAATTTTATAAATAACAACTAACATGTTTCGTTTCTAAAGTAATACATACGATGTATGACATCATCTCTATGCAATTGAGGTCAAAACATAAAACATAAAAAAATGCAAAGTATGTATGTAACTTTATCGAAAATGCTTAGAAGCCATGTTTTTCTTTTCGATTACGTCGATCGAGTAATACCACGTAACTTAAAATTGATTTACTTTCATGATTTTAATTTTATGTTGTGATTTATGAAGATTTGAAGTATATATTATATTGTACATGGCTCCCAACAAAGCATCTAGCGGGTAAAATATGTGTACTTAATAACGATAACAAATTTTCTTTTTCTAAACATGTGTTAAATGTATAAATATTTTCCTTAACTAATAGCTCTAGGATCTATGCGTTTCATTCATTCTCAAAATGAAATCCACTTTATTTATGCAAAGAAATTCAAGTGGATAAATTTACATTGTACAATGCTAAAAGATTGCGGAAAAAAAATAACAAAGAAAACATCGACTTCAAAGTAAATACCTAAAAGCAAAAAATACCTTTTTAGCTATTGTTCAATGATTCTTTTATGAATTTGAAGTTGGTGCTAAAAAATACTTTTTGCTTTTGAGTTTAAAGTTGGTATTTTTTTGTTCATTTTGTTAAAATTTTGAGTGATTCGTATTTAAAATTATCACTGTAATAAATATACTAAAATGAAGAAGTAGTGGCTCTGAGTCGCCTCCAATTTTCGAAAGTTTACTCGATTTCTCCGGTTACCTTCATTAGGTCCTGCCTTTTTTCATGGGACTGAATGGTTCTGAAGTACCTTCCATCCAACAAAAAATATTCATTAAAATGGGATCATATACGACGAAGATATCCGCGAACAAACATAAAAAAGCACGAATCGAATACGGTCGAATCCTCTTTTTTTAAATCGGTTAAAAATAAAATCATATTATTAGATACTGCGAATTAATTACTTAATGGTATAAGGAACTTAATAAAAACTCACTGGACCAGAAGCACGCTATATGCGTTCTTCTAGACCAAACCCCCCTAAACGCATTCACTATTGTTGTAGTAGTACTAGTATTTTAAAAATGCAAATACATAATAATCCATTTAATTTTTTTAAAAACATAATATACACTAATAAAAACGTTTTGCAAAATTGCAAAAGTTTTACTTACATAATTTTGCCACTGGATTGAGATAGGTACTGACAATTCCGCCGAAGTAGGCCACGGAATGAAACTGTAAATACTAGCATAATTTTGATAGCGTTTAATTACCATTCAAATATTTACTTACAGAAACAGAACTTCATTCTATATATTTTAACTGTAAATGCAAATTAAACTCTACCCCTCTTCCAATAATCTCAGTCAACTGGTGGACAAAGGTCTCCACCATTTGCCTAGATATCCTAGACCCCTATCTTGCTCCAGCCTCCATCAACTACATAATATTAACAACAACAACAAAACAACTATTGTCTTAAAGGATAATCGGACCTCACCCTATTTAACAGTATTGTCTTAGAATCACAGATTTCCCAATATAGGAGATGGGGCAAGCCGCGTTTAAAGTGCGACAAATGTAAGCTCAACGAGCATACACTGGCTACCAGTTTACGCTCTGTGAGACGAGTCAAGACGCACGAATATTAGAAGCAATTACCGTTTTCTCCAAAATGCCATCCTGTGCAATTGTAACATGCCATCATCGCAATGAATCAGTAAATTTACCAAGAAATATAATAACTTCTCCACAGGTAAGAACCGAAAAGAAATTGCGACACTGGGAGTGCCTATAAACTTGGCAGGTTGTCCAGTCTAATTGTATATTCGGATGTCTGTACTTAGAATAAATATAATTAAAAATTTAATTATTGAATTGGGTACTTCACTCAATGCTACACTAGCTATCTTAAATGTTATCAAAAATCGATTTTATTTACATAATCACGTTATTTATCGATAAAGTTGAATAGGTAAGACTGCGTAATAAGACAAAAGTACCAAATAATGTATTGTTAATTTTTAATTGTGATAATATAAAAGCGATAACATCAAATTGATAGCACGTTTGCAAATAAGTTGTTGGTATAAAAATAAAACTATAATGTCATTTTGATTTAGCAATCAAATAATGGAATAAATCTTTGTTGCCGTTACAAATATTTCCTGGAGTTCTTACAATAAAAAGGGCATATTTCCAATAAATAGACTCGAAACCCACATGCCTGCAGTGTTGCCTCCTTAGCCCTTTTGTAGCTAATTCTAGCACTTTTTAGTATAGACGAACTCCTTTTTTGACGATTAAGCCCGAAAAGAGCAATCTAGCTCTTTTTCAGTGTCTTGAAAATGTTAGCAAATATGAAGTTTTCGATATGCTAATTAAAAAGTACTTTTTTGCTATTTCATCGGTCATGATGACCTTTTTTTAGACGAGCAAAAAAAACGGCTTCACGACATGATTATTTCAGCATTTTTAGGACAGAAAATCTTTGACGCTCAATCTAGCCCTTTCTAGCCCTTTTTGACGTCCCAAAAAGCTCTTTTTCTAAAACCCAGATGGCAACATTGCATACCTCAGCATCAGCTCATTAAACGTCCCCACCGAGGGGCACGAGCCTACCCGTATAGGGTGATTAGGCCTTATCGTCCACGCGGCCCAGTGCGGATTAGACGACTTCACACACAACCTTCGAATCTTCGCAGGCGTGCATGAAGGTTTCCTCACGATGTTTTCCTTCACCGTAAGAGCGTCGGATAACGTACATATATTTTTCGAAAATTCGAAAATACATTGGTACGTGTCGGGATTTGAACCTCAGCCCTCCCGGTAGAAGGCGACAGTCCACACCACTGAGCCACCGACGTTCATTGCATACCTATTGGCATAGAAATGCGTTTGCGTTTGAAATGTGTTGATTTTTTATTCGCAAAAAAGAATAACGAACATTAAAAAAGGGGTTTTTACCATCGATGTTGTATTTTTCTATTATAGTAATAGTTTGCCACATTTAAGGCTGTTTGCCCCTCTTCCTTGCTAAATTCCCAATGATCTATACTTAATATTATAGGTATCTGAGGCTAAAATGAGTACCTAGCCATTAAAAAATGCCGTGACGCATTTTAGAAATTCTACTAGAAGTTTTTGCATTAAGAAATGGCATTTATTATATACCTACATTCATTATTATGTTGTTATTGATAAAACAATACCACCAAGGTGACAAGTATCGGAAAATTATAAAAAGCGGTACAAAGCACTCCGAATCAGCTAGTTCATCTATAAAGGTACAAACAGTAGAATATCAACACTTCAGGCGATGTTAATTTTTTACTCGACATCACGCCCAAATTTGAAACAGGACCTATGGGTACTCATCATCATCAGCTCATTAAACGTCCCCACCGAGGGGCACGAGCCTACCCGTATAGGGTGATTAGGCCTTAGTCGTCCACGCGGGCCCAGTGCGGATTGGACGACTTCACACACAACCTTCGAATCTCTTCGCAGGCGTGTATGAAGGTTTCCTCACGATGTTTTCCTTCACCGTAAGAGCGTCGGATAACGTACATATATTTTTCGAAAATTCGAAAATACATTGGTACGTGTCGGGATTTGAACCTCAGCCCTCCCGGTAGGAAGGCGACAGTCCACACCACTGAGCCACCGACGCTCTCTATGGGTACTAAACAACGGAAAAACCTAAATAACCATACATACATAGGTATGTATACGCATACTAATGTTTGCGCTGCACGGAGATAGAATCCGGAAACAATGGTGTTGTAGTCGATATATCAACCGTTACCGCAAATTTTTGTAATAAATATCCATCAACATTCGTGCAGCGCCATCTAACTAAGCATAAACCTGTAGTATGAGTATCAAACAACTGATAAACATAGTTATATAATTGTTTTTTGTATAAACATACATAACATAGAAAGACCCGGACCAATGCCAGCAGACATCTTCAAGCACGCATTTTTGTGTTCCCGTGTATAACAGGAACCCTTAGTGTAATAGCCGACGTCTAACTATTATGCCATATGGATCGTAACACCTTTAATAGTAAATCTGGAGGCACAGTAGTGCCCCCGCCAAGACGAGCCAAGCGAAGCGCAAAAACATGCAGAAATTGTTGAAGTAAGGGTCGGTAAAGTTGGCTTATATAGATTCAGAAGCTTTGTTCTACATGACATCTGATATATTTTTCACAGCGCAAATCTTATGTGGTTATCTTGGCAACATTTTATATGAAATGTTTTCGGTGGGATATTCCTATACAAATCACCTTTACATGACGTCAGAAAAATGGTGTGTATTTCTCGCAATGATGTAAAACGTATAGATTCGTGATATGCTTACAAAACTATCGAAAAAAGTGTTGCGAATGCAGCGACATTATATGTGTGCACATATAAATATTTGTAGTGAGCGTACATTTACCTAAACAAAAGCCTAAAAACTGTATTCTCTTTGGCGGTTCGTTTTTGAGGCACGAATGGCGTATCTATCTTATATACAGAATATCATTGATTTTCCGTCACACTCGTGTAATGCAAAAGTGTCTGCTTAGTAAATAAAACTCGTCTTTACTCGCTCAAATTAAGGGTTGAATTTTTTAAATCTTAAGTGTGATTTTTCATCCGTCAGTCAGCGTTCCCGAGATAAATCAAGCGAACCAGCTGCTATTTAACTGGAGAATTTCTGTAAGCTGGAAAGCTCATTGTTTAATGAATTCGCGCTGACAGTTTGCTTATTTTTTTAAACTATGGCACTGAGATTATTCCTCTAAAGTTATATTAATTAGTGTTTTTGAATTAACTTTACAGCGTTCTTATTTATCTGAGAAGCGTTTTGGTTCGGAATCTTGGAAACGTAAACCATTAAAATGTATGTTTTTTAAGATTCCACTTATAAGATAATAGTCAATGTCAAAATCCATTAAATCAGATAAGTCTTACAAAAAGCACTTATGAACGTCAAAAAGAATACAAGAATATAATAAAATAATCATTTAAAATACCAAAGTAAAGCACAAAATTGGAATTTGATACTGAAAAAAGCGCTTAGGCGTTTTGGCCTGTTGAGAAAGAAGCACTCAAACAGAAGCAGAAAACTCAACGTACAGCGTTTTAAACAATGGCTTTAATGTACAGATATTTACGATAGAGATAGATACGTGTACAAAACTTATCTTGGACCATAACAATGATACCACCATAAGAAGTCAAAGATTCCCTTATTATGTTGGTTAACATATTGGAGGTGAAGAATAAAGAAACATTGTATAACTTTGCAATTACATTTTTGATGTCCTTGCAAAAAAGCAAAATATCGACATGCAGTTACCCCGTGGGATTCGAACCCACGAACCTCATATCATGCAGTTGCATCTCGGAAAACTAGAGTTGCATGCAACCATTAATAGTTAATACAACCAAATAACCAGCACACAAAACAGTTTAAACATTCAACAGGCCTTCTATGAAACAATTTACCTTTCTGATTATGATTACCCAGTTTCGGACCGTTTTTGTGTTCCGAACTGGATCTGTCATTTGTTTTTTTTATTGTCCAAATTATGGCCTCTACCGAGAACAGGTGGGTCACTGACCGCAGTGACGTCACGATGTGACGTTTACCGTTACGCGGCGCGGGAACCGATGGCGTACATGGAAGGTTATTCCGTTCGAAATTAGAACTTGCCGCAGGTTATTCTTCTAGCTACGTCAGTCTTTTTTTTATTTATTGGGAGCCTTAGAGCTATTAATATTTTGATCAAAGTAACGGCCATCTTGAATTCAAACAATCACGTATGTCTCGCTTTTACAAAGGATTGGTCCAATACCATCCATAAATAGTCATTATAAGCATAGGACTAATTCCATATAGACAGTATGATCCCAATACTAGCCTAATTATTTTAAATTTAAGTTCGAATTGTCTGTCTGGTTTTACCTAAGTTATGTCGGAAGTTATTTGGTAAATGTTTAGCCCACAGACATCAGAATATACATTAGACTGGACAAGCCGCCAAGTTTGTAGGCAGTCCCAGTGTCGCAATTTATTTCCAGTTCTTACCTGTGAAAAGTTATTATATTTCTTAGTAAACTTACTGATTCATTGCGATGATGGTATGTTACAATTGCACAGGATGGCATTTTGGCAAAAAATTTCTTCTAATATTCGTGCGTCTTGACTCGTCTCACAGAGCGTAAACTGGTAGCCAGTGTATGCTCGTTGAGCTTACAGTTGTCGCACTTTAAACGCGGCTTGCCCCATCTCCTGTATTGGGAAATCTGTGGTTTAGCCTAATAAATTAACATAATTTATTTCATAACTCTAACCTGTTTTATGTCCGAAAACGCTCAGTGCTCGCCCAATGAGTGTTATCTCGCATAAACCTACCTCAACTATTTACCTGCAGTTTGATATTTGCATCCCAAATACCGTACATGACATCTAAATGAGTCACGTTTTAAATATTCACTGACTAAGCATCGTGATGGAATACTTTCTCTATCTATGTAAAGATTTTAAAACGGTTACAAAAATATAAGCGATAGTAAAGTAAGGTTATTTAAGACGCCATTTGTAGCTCGTTTTTAGGGTGCCGTAGCCAAATGGCATAAAACGGAACCCTTATAGATTCGTCAAGTCTGTCTGTCCGTCGGTATGTCACACTCTTTTTTCTCCAAAACAATAAACACTACACTACTCACACTTTGTTAGTATATGTATTCTGTGAACCGCTATCATGTTTTGACAAGAAACTTGAAAAAATAAATAAAAATATTTTGAGGTTTAAATATTTGAGGAAAAAAAAATTTCAGTTTCATTTCAATGTATGAAGACATACATTGAACTGAAACTGAATTTTTTTTTCACAATGATTACTGTATTTTATGTCACTTGCTGCTGCGGAACTCTCCACGGGCGATTCCGACTCTCGCTTGGCCAATTTTTTTGTTAAGTTTGTCAGTACAATAATCATTGATTGATTGCATAACACTCCTAATCCCCGGGCCGATAACTGGCACTATAGAACTTGACTAGACGACTAGGTACCGAGTCTACCTACCACCTAGCCTATTCACTCCAGACTTGAAAACCAGCAATCGCTATTACGTGCTGAGAAACAAAATGGTACAGAATTCCATTCTCCGGAACGCATAATGAATGTGGAATCAAATCGCTTTGTGCATATGGAGGAATGTCTACTGTATAACGGTTTATATCAAGTGCAGTAAAATTACATGTCTTTTAAAACACCTTTTTGCCCGAACATCCGGGACCTCGGGATAGCAAATGAATGTCCCAATATTTAGTGGGATATAAGCAGTGCATGCAGTAATGATGATGGTATGAATGCCAGTGTTCTAGGCATCCAAGTAATTCGTGTTCGAGATACTAAAGGCAGATTTCTCCGGGCAATTGAAAATAATACGTAACGGTCGGTGAGCATCCTTTCTAACCTTTGCGTGCGTCGGTTTTCACTCACGTGGCGATATATTTTCTTTAAACCTTTTTAACTTATTTATTTGGAAAGAGGGCGGGGACTGAACCCTGAAATAAGGAACACAAGAGTTACATATCATAGGATGTACACTCTAAAATGTGAATATAGTACATAAGATCTGATTAGAGCTGCGAGGCTGATTGCAGATGGAAAGACGGAAAAATATTTGGAACTCAACAGCGTTTTTTAACAATCATGTCTTTTAACAATTACTGTAAACATTTAGCCAATAATAGAATTTCCCTACATGCGTAAGTTAAAAATAATAGACTTTTTTAAAAAGGTGACCGCGGCTGACAGAATATTAAAAAACATATATAAAGCTATTCAATCATTTTTTTCATTGACATACATTAATCTCTGAATTTCTGTCAATCGACAGACCATAAGAAAACATATTATCAAAGTTAACAGCCAACAACCAGATTGGAGACACAAGGAAAACGTGAACCAAAAAAACAAATATTAATATTATGAAAAAGGCGAAGAAAAATAACAAAACACCGCATCCACTCATTACATACGTACTGGAGGTAGATTAAGTTTTTTATTGTATCCAACAAACCACAAGTAAAAAATAAAATTTAGTTATGAAAATCAAGTAAAGTACAAGTAATGGGTGAACTTAATCAATCAATCAATCGTTTATTGCTTTTTCTACAATATTTAGAAGGTGACAATTGTTATATAGGTACATTATGGACCCTGTCGGCACAAGCAACATAGGAGAGAGGAGGGCATTTGACACTCTTATGTATTTTAAAACATATTCTATAATCTTACTATGTATTTAATACTAAACTACTAGTTTTATCAATTTAATTGTAATACAGTGTCAGTTTAATTTAATTTTGGTATGTATCTTAATACAAATTATTTTGTTTTAATTATAGTTAAATTTCATGGACACTTGATATCATACTGTAAATTAATTTGATTAATATTATTATGTTTTTTTTCGATATATTTACTACCAATATATATTATTGTTAATTAATTAACAATAATAATAAGAACTTTAATTTGGGGATATACTAAAAAACTTTTAAGAGATTTATATAACTTTCGTTATATGAGTGTTCATGTGAATGTGTAGGTTAAAATATTTTTCCGGTTTTTCGAGTATGGTCAAATTTCATATATTATTGTTTTTAAACTTGCACGACATCAGGTATTACAAAATTTAGTGACCCTCTCTTTGAAGTCTGTTAAAAATTATATAACACATTTATTTACTTGAAATATTTTCAAAGTGTATTCTAGATACCTCTATAGCTATACCTGATAGTCAGAATTTTCTACCTAGAGTTTTGTTGCATGTAAATAGTTGTAAAATAGGCTGGTACATATTATTTTAACATAAATGTGTACGCAGGAAAATAATTTGTTATTCGTAAGTTGAGATATTGCCTTTTATTTCGGATCACGTTATGCGAAGTCATGTATTTCTCAATCCATTATAATAAGTTTCCTTGTATCACATAAATAACGTGTAATACTTAATTGTCTTCCTTTTTGGCAGAATTCAATTTTGACCTATGTATATTTATGTAACTAATCATGTTCAATTACTTTCCCCAAAAAATTGCAACCCCTAGGGTTCACAAAAAATCAATATCCTGGCATCAGAATAAAATCTGAGTGCAGTCCAATTTATTCGTAGTTCTTTTTGGCTTATTTTACTAATGAATTCCAAACTACTAGGTGCTAGCCTCGATACTGAGTCTCTAGGTAGGTACCACCGCAGTGCCGATACGTCTCGTGAAACAGTAATGTTATGCACTCTGTTTCGGGAATAAGAGACCTAACAGTGCGCATTGATGGAGGATAATAACTGTCTATCGATTGTTAGTCTCCTTCAATGCCGCTCTGTTATGGTTAGGCGTATCACCAATCACTTACCTTCATGTAAGCATCCTAACCGTCCTATACACGTTTTAAATTAAAAAATCTTAAGAGTACTAGGAATGCAAAACATAATTCATAAATCTACCCTAAGCACCACAAAATAATTACAAAAATAAACCTTAAGCTGCCAATAATAATAAAAACCGCAACAGTAATCTCACCACTTGTCTCTAATCTAAGCACAAATTCACTATCTCGCCTCAACCACTTTTAGTATAATTACAGTACAAAACGCAAACTCCGTTTAATACGCAATGTAAGTGTAATTATGACCTTTACGTCATTACAATAAGGTTATATTTGTTAAAGTATACTAGTTTTACGGTGAATGTACTTAATACAGGTGATTAAGTTCTCGTTGAAGTCATACATTTAATATTAACACCATCACAGTGTGTGTCCATAATTTTAATAAAAGCAGACTAATCTTTTTTCTAATAATAATTAGTATAAATATGAGAAAGTAGTAAAAATTGTGTATAATAAAAACATTTTTTATATGAATTATGCAAAAATTTTCGTATTGATATTACACAATATTTAATTAAATCATCTGTGTACGTAAATTTAATAAGTATAAAAATTAACACATCAAATTACACGCTTTAATATAGTATTACTTTTTTCTACGTGGGGCACGAACCTTGCCTTTTAGAGTGTATAGGCCTTAGTCCTCCACGCGGGCCCAGTGCGATTGACGACTGCATGCACAACCTTTGAATCTATTCGCAGGTGTGCGCAGGTTTCCTCACGATGTTTTCCTTCACCGTAAAATCGTCGCTTAGGTATACTCTAACAGACCCGGGTTTAATATCCAAGGAGTTTAAATTGGAACTAGGTACATGACTCTGCACAATATCCATGGATTTTTTTAAGTCTCTAAATATATTTTATAAAGCATTTTTGATACTCACCCTACTGCACAGTTCACTGAACTAGTCGATCGTGTACTAACATTTTGCATACCGCTATAACAGTTCGATGACCTCGATGGAGCGGTGGATATAATTGCGCAGAATTCATAATTACCAGGTTCGACTCCCTTATAAAACTGGGCTAAACAATTGATTGACTTTGTCTCTTCGAAAAAAAAATGTACTTTGTGCCATAAATATTTACGTTAGTTTTACAGCTGACGTTGATACATGCCCAAGGATAACTGGTAGAGAATGCCACTTAGCATTAAGTTTGCCTTTGTGCATAACCATATTTGTAACAAATTTTTAAATGAAATAAATAGTTATATTGTATATTAATATAAACTTGGCACAATAGGTTTTGAACTTCCAAAGTAGCAAACATCAACTTCCTTCTCCAAATTGCATTTTTTTCTCCATTTAGTACCTACCTGAGGTAAACTAACGAGCTCCTAGGCTTTACTTCTCTCTTGTCTCTTCAACCTATCATCCTTGGTCCCCCCCATCTTGCGCCAGATATCCCGGTCCTCCGCTTTTCTTATCCAACCTCCACCAGCGACCTTTCGCAAGTCGTCGGTCTATCGGGTCGGAGGGCGTTCTACGCTACGCTTGTTAAAACGCGGGCTCCACTCCAGAACTCGTCTACTCTAACGGCCATCGGTTCTGCGGCATTTGTTCAGGCTTTACCTATCGGTACCATATTTAAGGTTATGATCCCGAATTTCCGGTTTTTGATACTATAACACAACCTACCTACGACCTACTTCCAACACTATATGGACGGGAAAAACTACAAAGCTGAATAATTTTAATCTGAAATTACCTCACTATTAGCATGCGGGTTATTATAATTCATAATGAAACAATTGTAATATGGCCATTTGGTTATTATCAGCCTATAACGTCCCACTGCAAATCACAGGCTTTCCCGCATAGTATAGCTATAGTGAGATTGGGCCGCAACACACCACGACTACTACAAGGGCCCAATGCAGATTGGTGGGCGTTTAACGACTACTATTTACTATTTGACGACCCATTTGGTGTCGCGGTTGAGAGGTCGACTGCAATACCAAGGGTTCCGGGTTCGATCCCCGGGCAGTACAAACATTTGTGTGCATGAACATGTCTGTTTGTAATGGTCTGGGTGTTTTCTATGTATAATATGTATGTATTTACAAAAAAAAAATGTATATAAGTATATTTATCCGTTGTTTAGTACCCATAATACAGGCTTCACGCTTAACTTGGGGCTAGATGGCGCTGTGTGAATGTCAGTGGATATTTATTTATTTTATTTATTTACTATTCCTTCCTTCCAAATCCCGCCACGTACCAACGAGTTTCAAATTTTCGAAATTATATGTACGTTTTCGGACGGTCTTACGGTGAAGGAAAACCTCGTGAGGTCTTCGCAAGTTTGTGATTGCACTGTGGGTCCAAAATCACTAGTATATAATTATAATTTTATTAGCTTACAGTTACCACTTACCATCAGGTTAGCTGTCCGAATGAAATAAACTTTTTTCATTAAAAAAGCGAAATTTAAATATGTAATCAGCATCCAAATTTCATTGATTGCCAAATGGATTCCTAAATTATAAATTTAGTCTCGTTTCAGATATTTTCCGGAGCGATTTCCATTTTAGCGAGCGAACGGCGAAACTTTATCAATTATTCGATTTTCCGCAAGACGTGCGACTACAATGTTTAATTCATCGCACAACTGCGTATTAGTTTGTATGCGTTGCCTATGATATTTTAGGATTCCTTGAAGTGTGTGTTTAAAATAATAATCCGTTGACATCCACAGGAACATAGCTTAAAATATAACTGAGTCACTACGCAAGTTTTGTTATGTACCCAATGATATTCTGTATATATAAAGGTAGATACGCCATCCGTGCCTCAAAAACGTGTACTCTTTTGTTTAAGTAAATGTGTTCGAAATTCTAAATATGTGTATATGTGCTGTCACTGCATTCGGAACACTTTTTTCGATTGTTTTGTGAACATATCACGAATCCATACTTTTTTACATCAATGTTGTCACCTCGCAAATCTCAATGAAAGTCCGTTACCCATTGAACACTGGGAAACCAGACACAAAAAAAAATCTATTGTCTGGCGCCTCAAAGCGTCATTGGCGGTCAAAGGGTTAATGTATCAGTTAAACAAAGCCCTTACCTTACTACTCGGGAAGGTTTTTACGTTTACTCCTCAGTAATTTGTCGAATTCTCTTGCGTAGGCTGCATTCCGAACAGAGGCGGGGTAAGTTGTGGGCGATGTGGGCCTACAGTCTCGCGGTCGAAGGGATTGCCGCCTTCAAAGGCCCGCAAACGCAGAGATAGATAAGTCTAGCAAGAATAATAAAAAAATCCGGCAAGTAAATTTCTGACGTTTTTAACACAACAATGTAAAATACATACAATAACAAGTTTGCATTTTAATAAATTAAATTTTAATAAAAATCTAGTAATATCGATCCTCGATATATTTATTTCAGCCTCGCTGATGGATGATATTCATCATCATCATCATTATCAGCTCATTAAACGTCACCACCGAGGGGCACGAGCCTAGCCGTATAGGGTGATTAGGCCTTAGTCGTCCACGCGGGACCAGTGCGGATTGGACGACTTCAAACACAACCTTCGAATCTCTTCGCAGGCGTGCATGAAGGTTTCCTCACGATGTTTTCCTTCACCGTAAGGGCGTCGGATAACGTACATATATTTTCGAAAATTCGGAAATACATTGGTACGTGTCGGGATTCAAACCTCAGCCCTCCCGGTAGAAAGGCGACAGTCTACACCATTGAGCCACCGACGCTCTACCAACATCAAATTTAGGTTTTGCCTCGCCACTGATTCTGAACCGACCGAAAGGTGCCGACCTTTATATGAAGTCCACAAATGCCTTTGACCTAAACCGAGAATAATAAATTGCAACAAGCAAAAAAATGCCATCTCAAAAGCCCATTAGTATTAGAAATCAAGAAATTAACAGCAAATGTCTTTGTATTAGCATTTCATACGGAACTCCGCCGCAAGATGTATCTTTACATTAAACATGTTACAGTTTTTTCATAAAATGTTCATTCAGCTGGCAAATTTCTGCTTGAGTGGTATCATTACTTGGTTGCCAACTCAACCCGTATCACTTTTGATAGACGGTTGCTAGGAAATTAAATGCATAATCCTATATATATTTGTTTAGAACTTGTTAGCGTTTTCACTTCTTTTTCTAAGTTAATACATTTCCTGTACTGTCCCGTAATATGTAAAAATATGAATATTCGTAGTCCTATGCTAAAACAACTAATAGTTTTACGGCTAATAAACAACGCTAGCCTTTTTTAAATACATACATAATTATGTGCCGTGTAGTGATGACAGATTAGAATAAAATGTTTACCGCTCCTTTTCTTCCCGATGGTGCCGTAAAAGGAGGCTTCATCAACATCATCATCCTAAAACGGCCTCTTCAGGGCATAGGCCTTCCCGCAAAGATATAGCTAAGCAGATTGGGTCATTACCCAAAACGGGGGGCAATGTAGGTTGGCGGGTGTTAAAAGGCTACTTAGGGCAAAAAGTTAGCACAGAACAGGCTATACCGTTCTCTTATTAAACTTTGACCTTTTAGAGTTAGTTACAGCTATTTCCAACCCACTCTTTTGTGCGTCCTCCACCCTCACTATTGATGAAAAAGTTCTGAGTCCAGAATTGGACTGACACGGGCTGATATAGTAAAGTAAACATAGAAAACGCGCAGACAAAATCAGATTGCTATGTTTCTGTACACAAAATGTTTATTCTGCACGTAGTTCGAAACCAAAACTCCACAAACTCACTACAGTACGATTCCCGAAAGATGACCTCAAATGGTGGCGTTCTGCGCAAGATGAAGACTTAAATGACAGTCAAACAATAGAATTGTGACACTGAAAAATTTCATGAGCGTAAACAAAATTAAAGTATTTCATGAGCGTAAACAAAATACAAGTATTTCATGATCGTAAATAAAATACTTGTATTTTGCTTGAGCGTACAAAATTTTCGATATCACATATTTCTATTCTTGACTCTCATTTAAATAGTCTTCAACTTTCACCGTGTCGCCGCTACCGAGGACGGTAGAAGAAGGGTTCTGCGCCTTTGTCATCTTTCGTGACCCTTAGATGAACAATAACTACCTAGATGCATCTCTCTCTTCTCAAAAAGTGTCCGCGCCAATACACGTCACGTGGGCAGAATTTTCATTTAAAATCAGTTCATTCTCACTTCATGTCATAGTAGTATTCTCGTGCTTTTGATTTGTACCCTTTTAATGTCGCCTTCAGGTAAAATTTTTAATGAATAATTTTTTGTTATAAATATAATAATAGGTCAACGTATGTGTCAAGCGGCTTGGACATTTTTTTGTTGATATTTCTTCGTGATTGTGTATCTTGTTAATTTATTGTCTAAGATCGTATCATACACTTTAGTGTAACAGACGACTTTTCAACCATAACACCATAAGCCAACGCTGATATGTTGCTATATGAAAGCCACAGATAAACAATATCTACCTCCGTATCTCGCTAATTTATTACAAAATACATCACACAGAGTACCGTGTTATACTTATTATACCTCTCTCATGTGCCTTAGAAAATAAATCGCGTAAGGCTTCCACGATTTACGAAATTACGTTTTATTACCTCTTAATGTTGAAGTTATGTTTTGGTTTTAATCAAACAGTTATCACTGGTTTTACTTTTGTTTTATTTTTAGTTTTATAAACATTTACTTATGAGTTGGAATGCGTATTACGTTGGGCGAAAAGAATGTGTAGAAAACGTGGGAACAATTGACATTAGTTTTTTTTTTTTAAATCTATGATAGTGTTCTAGCATTGAACATTATTAACACTCCTCCTCAAGTTTAATTTTATTTAAATTGAAATTGAAACATAAGAACACTATCATTTACAATATTCTTATAAGACTAATAATAACTAAAGTTTATATAGCTTATTAGTAATATTATCTTATTTGACAATAGTTAGGTTTCAAAGTTGCTTTAACTTATTATTAAATATTTATGTAACTATATTTAATTTACCCATATCAAATTCTAAGATATTATTCAGTTTACTTTATGAGTTTTAAATGTATGTATAACAAGTTTACAAATTGAATACAAAGTATACAAATTCAGTACATAAAGTTTACAAGTATGTCATTGAACTTTTGCAAACATAAACTTTTGGTAAATAAATCAGCTAAATTATTTTGAGAACTTACATATTTCACACTTATAATGTTTTTATCTACTAAGTCTTTTATGAAATGGTACTTAATGTCAATATGCTTTGTTCTTTTAGAGTTTTCATAACTTTTTGCCATACAAATAGCTCCTTGATTATCCACTAGAAGTGTTGCTTTTGCTTTGATGTTCATGTGCTCACTGATTCCCTTTAAGTTCACTAATTCTTGGGTTGTCATAGCTGCAGCAATGTATTCGGCTTCTGCTGTTGATAATGCTACACAATTTTGTTTCTTTGAAAACCATGCTATAGGGTTTTTTCCATGTAGCACTATTGCTCCGCTTACACTTTTTCTGTCTAGTTTGTTATTTGCCCAATCTGCATCAGAGTAGGCATGTAAATCTTGATCATTTCCTTTCTTAAATACTAGTCCTTTGTCCTTGGTTTGTTTTAAATATCTTAAGATTCTTTTTCCTGCCTTCCATGTTTCATTATTTGATTTGTCTAAATAACGGCTTAAATATGCAACTGAGTATGTCAAATCAGGTCTTGAGGTTATTGTCAGGTACAATAAACTTCCTATCAACTCTCTGTATCTATCCTTATTGTTTTGTTCTTCTTCTTTTTGTTCTATTGTTATGTTAAAGTTCATTTCCATAGGAGTTTTTATTCCATTACAGTCTGTCATATCAAATTTTTCAAGTATTTTCTCAATTAAGTTAGTCTGCTTTAGTATTATTGTATACTTTTCTCTTTCTATATCCATTCCTAAAAATTTCTTTGCTTCTCCTAAATCTTTAGCTTTAAATTCTTTCTTCATTTCTTCTATGATGTCATCACTGTTTCCTAGTAGTAAAATGTCATCAACATATATGATCATCCAGCAATCTTCTTTGTAGTATAAACAAAAGTCATATTCAGACCTTCTAAAGTTCTTCCTTTTTGCAAATTGGTCTATTGTTTCATTCCAGCATTTTGGTGATTCATCCAGTCCATAAAGGGCTCTTTGTAGTTTAAATGTTTTACATGTTGAAACTCCTTGTGGTGGATTTATGTAGATATCTGATTTAATTTTGCCGTTCAGAAAAGCTGTTGGAATATCTAATTGTCTTATTGGTAAATTTTCATTTATAGCTTTTGATATCATCATCCTGATCGTTGGTGCTCTTGCAACAGGTGAGTAATAAATATCATTTTCTTTTCGTTTCAGTTGAAATCCTCTTACTACGAGTCTTGCTTTCTTTGTTCCATCTTCTTTTACTTTGAAAATCCACTTTGTATCTATAGCTTTAGTTTCATTTGGTTTATCAGCTTCTACCCAGGTTTCTAAATCTTGTAATGCTGTTAATTCTTTATTGATTGCGAGCTTCCATTCTTTGTCTTTTATTGCATCTTCATATGATTCAGGTACATCTTCTTGAGATATTAAGCAGTATGCAATATTTGTCACATAGTCTTTTAAGTATTCAGGTTTTTTAATGCTTCTTCCATATCTTGTTTTAGTTTCTGTATTTTCAGTTCTTTCTTCAATATTTTCATTTCTTTCTTCCATGTTCTCATTTCTTTCTTCTATGTTTTCCCTTCTTTCTTCTAGATTTTCCCTTCTCTCTTCTAAGTTTTCACTTCTTTCTTCTTGGTTTTCAATGGTTAATATCTCCTCCTGAATTGGCACATTCCGGTTTTCAATTATCACTTTACAAAAATTATCTTTATATTTCCTTTTCTTCTTGCTGTTTTTATTTAAAAATATTACATCTCTTCGTTCTATAATTTTTCTTTGTTCTTGATCCCATAGTTTATATCCGGTAGTTGTGTATCCAACCATTATATATTTCTTACTTCGTTTGTCTAGTTTATGTAGGTACTCTAAGTTTTTTGTATAAACTTCGCTTCCAAAGGTTTGTATGTATTTTAGGTTAGGTTTTCTTCTGGTCCATTTTTCTATAGGTGTAATGTACTGTCCCTCCACAGGTATGCGGTTTAGTATGTATGTTGCTGTTTTAGCAGCTTCGCCCCATAGTTCTCCTTCGACTTCATTTTCATACATCATTGCTCTTACTTTTTCCATTAGTGTGCGATTGTATCTTTCAGATTTGCCATTAAGTTGTGGGCTGTAAGGTGTTGTGTAGTCTAAAAGTATTCCATTTTCTTTACAATAGTCTTTCATCTGTCTGCTGGTATATTCTCCGCCACAGTCACATCTGATAGTTTTTACTTTTAAGTTTTGTTGTCTTTCTGCTTCTTTAATGTAATATTTTAGATGTCCAAAAGTTTCACTTTTGTTAGTAAGTAAGTATATTTTAGTAAAGTTGGTGTATTCATCAATACAGATAAGTACATATCTCTTGTTATCCCATGTAGTTGGAGTTATTGGTCCACAAATATCAGTATGTATTATTTCTAAAGGTCTTTTAGCTTTGAATCTGCTGTTATTAAATGGAAATCTTGTTTGTTTAGCTTGGATGCATATTTCACATTCTTTCATGTCATTTATTTCACTTTTAGTTATCTTCATACCTTCAACAATATCTAACATTTTCTTCATTTTTTCTTTACTTGGGTGGCCTAATTTTATGTGCCACTCCATAGCATTATTTTTCTCATACGTCACATAAGAAGACTCATCACTTACTTGTATTTGGATAGTGTACAAGCCGTTGTCACTTTTCTTTCCTTTTATTATTTCTTGATTGTTTTTCTTAATTATCACATTATTTTTTGTAAATAATACTTCTGCATTTTTTTCTGTTAAGGCATTTACTGATAACAAATTCTTCTGTAGGTTCGGTACATATAGCACATTATTTAAATTATACTCTTCAGTTTCTATTTTCCCTACTTTTTCTGCAATTAAATTTTCATCCTTTTTTGCTGTATGTATTTGTGTATTACTTATATTTGTCTCTGTGAGTAAATTTTCATTATTTGTCATATGTGTAGTACAGCCGGAGTCAATAACAAACTCTGTAGTGTACTTAACTTCTTTTTCATTAGTCAACAATGCTGACTTTTTATACTCCTGTCCTTTTTTAAAGTAGCAGTCTTTCTCAGTGTGGTTCTTTTTCTTGCAAATTTTACATTGTTTTTTAAAGTAGCAATCTTTTTCTTCATGGTTTGTTTTCTTACAAATTTTACAAGACTTTTCTTTATTGTATTTCTTATCACTTCTGTTATTGTTATTTCTCGCACAATGCTTATTAAAATAGACTTCTTTTGTTTGATATGTTGAACCTAATTTTTTCTTCTGATAATAGCCGTGCAGTCAGATTACTTAATGTTTTCTCAGATGATGTAGTTGATTCCCATGCTGTTATAAAGTTGTGGTAAGTATCAGGTAAGGTTGATAATATTTTAGACATAAGCATGTTATCATTGACTTTTTCATTTATACATTTCAGTTTAAACGCCAAATTTTCTATTGCACTTATGTGGTGTGTCATATCTTTGTTTCTGTTAAAAGAATATTGAAACAGCTCTTGCAAAATTTCACACTTTTGTTGTTCAGTATTTCTTTCAAATATTTGACAAATTTTCTTATACATTTGATGTGCATTTTCGCAGCTCATAATGATGGGAATGTATTTTTTATGCATAGAGCACATGATGATCTTTTGCACCTGTGCATCCTTTTGCTGCTTTACTTTTAAGTCACCTCCGAGTCGGATTGCGTCATCCTCCTTTTCAACAATTTCAAATAATCCTAGACTTTTAAGTAGTACTTGTATTTGAAATTTCCACATTTGGAAATCTTCCTCCGACGATAACTTATGAATTTCACTATACTCTTGCTTATTTTCCATTTTACTTTTTATTTTCTTGAATGTTTTATTAGTTTTAGGTTATTTTTTTCACTTTTAAATTTATTTATCTTCCGCCTCAACTCTGGGCCCATAACCTGTTGAAGTTATGTTTTTGGTTTTAATCAAACAGTTATCACTGGTTTTACTTTTGTTTTATTTTTAGTTTTATAAACATTTACTTATGAGTTGGAATGCGTATTACGTTGGGCGAAAAGAATGTGTAGAAAACGTGGGAACAATTGACATTAGTTTTTTTTTTTAAATCTATGATAGTGTTCTAGCATTGAACATTATTAACACTTAATAAGCACTGTTTTATTTGGTAAACGTTTGTAAAATGGCGGCATTTGTGTTAATGTTGTTTTCTAGATTATTTTAAACTAGATTATTTTAATTAGTGTATTCAAAATGTTGTCATTTGACAACATTTTGAATACACTAATTCCGTTAATTTTAGAATGCGTTAAAAGGATCGTTTTTTGCGTCTCACTAGTTAAATTTCGCACCCAATCGTTCTCATCATCAGCTAAGCAAACTTCCCACGAGGGCACGAGCCACCCGTATAGGGTGTTTAGGTTTTAGTCGTCAACGCGGGGCAGTGCGGGATGGACGACTACACGCATAACCTTGAATCTCTTCGTAGGCGTGCGCAGGTTTCCTGACGATGTTTTCCTTCACCGTAAGAGCGTCGGATACCGTACATATAATTTCGAAAAATTTGAAAAACACATTGGTACGTGGCGGGATTTGAACACAGCCTTCCGTAGGACAACAGTCCACACATTGCGCCACCGACGCTCTATTCATTCACCATCAGACAATTTATTCTACTATACGACTATACTTAGTGGTAGACTCGATACTGAATCGTCTAGGTAGGTACCACCGCAGTGCCAGATATCGTCTCGTGAAACAGGAGCTTTATGCACTTTTGTGTATCGGGATGAGGGCACTGTAACTAGTGAAATTACCGGGTATATTGAGACAAGCAACCTCATCTCACGGGTGACAAACGC